>WWET01005492.1:0-15673 GCA_011038615.1 Limnodynastes dumerilii | reverse complement strand
CTCCCGGGTCTTCTCTGAAGGTGCGTATCCTGACGAGTCCTACCAGCTCCAGTCCATCCCCACCATCAGAGGCTCTGGCGAAAACTCAGACAGACATCAGGCTCTACAAACCGGTGAGTCACCCGCTCTTTACTCTCCTTACCTTTTGGTCACCCCGGTCCCCCGTCGGGGTAATCCCGGGGTACCATAACAGTATGCAACTGAACTTTCCTTTAAAACCACGTTGCGGGCCAACATGCCCAATTTTTCACGCTAGCTTGCCGGAGGCCACCAACTCACTGACTCTAAAGGCCCCAAAGAAAGCCCATGAGAAGGAGACCCTAAACAAGCTAGCCTCAAAGTCAGATGAAGTAACCCCCAGTACTGCCTCTACCAACTTACCTAGAATGTCAATATCAATCGGCCAGCAGGCTGAATGCGCAACCAGCCCTTCATGACTTTTTTAACCATGGCATGTTTGGTGAAATCCACTCCCCCATTTAATACTGAAAAATGGGCTAAACCTGCTAAACACAAGACCATATCAGCCTTTGACCTACCTCCTTTGAATTCATGCCATAACCAATTTAACAATAAATTTGTATCGGACTTACCTTGGTGGTCTTTTCCCACCTTTTGGGGCTGATTCAGAGATGCGATTTTATCGCTACTTAGGTGCGTATATTTAGGATCTTAGAAAATTCGCATCAATGCGCATGCGTAGTAATAGTGCTACGCCGGCTGCGTTGAGGTTAGGATCTTAAGTTCACTAAGTGCGGTCCTAGGAATCGAACGCAAGCACTTAAGATCCTATGAGTTGCGGATATCTAGGATCCGAAGGATTTGCATAGAAATGGGCGGGGGGAGGCATCATGACGAGGGAAAGTGGGCGCGGGCAGACACTTAGGATCTCAAATAACCGCAACTACTTCCCTTAAGATCTCATTTTGCAGCGCAGAGTTAAGGTTGCTCGGTGGTGGTCTAACTTTACGATCCACGACTGTTTGCATGGGTAGTGACTGTTTAAACAAAGGAGCTATAACCTGCGACGGCATGCAACTTAGTTGCGTATATTTAAGATTTTTTAGGCGACATAACACTTACAAGTGGATTGAATGTTGTTTAATGTTGTTATGCTTGTTGTTCAGTAAACCAACAATAATATAGATACTGAAAAATAGTTTTCTGATGTCGATAGTCCTTGCTGTTTAAATGTATTTGCTTATTCACATACTTTTGTGTTTAAAGTCAAATTATCTTGTGTATTTATGCTGTTCATTTTTCTAAATAAAATATTTAAACATTATTTTTTTTTAATTAGGATGTTACAATATATAAATAAAAACTAATAATTCGTAAATTTAATATGTTTAATTTAAAGTTATATTAAGTCATGCATGTTGTGCTGTATATCCTATTTGTTTAAAAAAATATCACTTATTGTGTTACACCCCTGTGTGTAACCGTTACAATGGATTAGTGTAAAATTTTATACTCGCATTATTCACAATAACAATGAATGTATTTAGAATAACTATTATCATTCATAATGTGAATAATAGTGGTATTTTTTTTACATTACATTTTATAAATTTAAATATATGTAATATGTGTGAAAGTTGTACATTTCTCATGCAAAAGTGCCACTGCACACTCGCACTGTATTATACTGTTCGAGTTGATAGATATTTGCCTGCACCTCATTATTTTGGTGACAAATACACACACATACATAGACCTATAAACACACTGCAATACACTGTCTGCACTCACAATCCAAACATTCAAGAATATGCAAATATAAAAAGAAAGATTTCACTATGGCCTAAATGAATCATGTTGCACAATTATTATCATAAAAAATGTATGTGAATAACATTCACTGTTGCAAGACTAATGACCACATGTGAACTTTCATTGAAGTTCGTGAAACTTTCATATACACACTCATCAAAACAAATTTTTTTCTTTAGAAAAAGATCTAAAATGTAGCAAAAAAAAAAAAATACCAAGTGTACATATTTGAAGTGCCTAGTTATATATATTACACATTCTAACATTATTGTATTTTTTTCAACATACAATAAAGAAATATGACATATAATGTTCATACAAATTAAAGTCATTAAAAACTTTTACAATGTAATTAAATTCTGTTTCTTGCAAATCCACATACTATTGCTCTTTAACATACTTTATACTTTACTAAGGAAATCTTACACATTACACTACACAAGAATTAGTTATGCATCTTCAAAAATTAAACATAGAATATACAAGTTTATATGCCAATTTTAACTTATTAACAATTTCAAAGAAGGTAACACAAATATGTACACATTTTTATATATGAAGTAAATAAATAAAGTTTTATGTCATTTACATGTAAGATGATGTTTACTTTAGATACACAATTGTGCTGAATTAAAACTAACTTTAGATCAACATAAAATGCATGACATTAACATACATGTGTTTTAAACAACTGTAAAAAGTTTGATAGTTTTAATAAAGTTTATGTATTCCATCATGTAGTGACCTACATATAATCTGTGCTATAAAGAATAGCAATATTATTTGCTTGTTGCTATGAAAATTATATAGACATGTGAATTTGTAAACAATGTAACATTTTAAAAATGTTATAAAATATGTACCACTAATGGATCATCAGTATTTTTTACTAACATCTTTGTGTTACATTTTTTAAACCTAAGTACTATATTTGTAATGGTGAATAAAGTTTTTATAAATGTTGAGATGTGTTTGTTATTAAATATTATACATGTCAAATTTATCTATTTACAATGGAGGAATAACACACTCAACACATGAGGTAATCCTAACATTAACACATAAAGTTATTTTTCATGTATATATATTTTTTACATTGAAATGAAAGTGCATTTATTATTCAATTGTATGTCTAATTCCACTATTTCATGAAATATTGTCTACAAAAAGGTTCAAACATCATCAAAATGTGCAAAATGTATGTGACACACAAGTAAATATGCTTTTAACCATCAAGTTACATTTGATAATGTGATTTTTTTAAAATATATACATGTTATTAAATATTTCAAATATTTTATTTGTTTTGGTAATGCAGTTCGAATTTATTAAAGGTATTGGGCCTGATCCAGAACTACGCTTCTCCGCGATTTTACGCGTGGCGGAGACGTAAATTCGCAGTTTTGAATGCACTGCGCATGCGCACCATAGAAAATACGCACATTCACGTAGCGTAATTGTGAACGGATGGGAGATTTACGTATGTGTCACGTAAATACTTACGTGTGGGCGTGCCAATTTTACGTGAGTCAACAATACGTGCAATTTACGTGAAGTAGGTGGAGGTTTGTATGTAAAGTGTACAGTATGGGCGTGCTAAGCGGCGTACGTTCATGTAGTCTATACGTCCGTTAGCGGACGTACGCGGTTACGTGAGAAAAAGTTAAGGTAAGGTTTGGGAAGCGTATCTTGACAAAATACGTCCGTGCAAGGGGTGTGCCGAGGGGAGTGTAGCGAACTTACGTGTACGAAAATACGCTCCACAAATAAACGTACGGCACACTTAGTTCTGGATCTACCCTATTGTCTGATAAAAATAACATAGTGTGTGTTTAGTACAATAAATGGGACATAATGGTTTTAAATGTTTTTATATTTAAATTACACCAGATATTTGTGTAAATTTTTAAATTACATATTTAACATGTTAGATGGCCATGTGTCTACACTGCTTTATAAACATTATCTAAACCATGTTGAGTATCCTAGAGTCTTCTATAAACATCAGGCCTCATTCAGAGATGCACATTTTAAATTTTCTATTTGCTAGTGTACAGCTTGTCTTAATAATTTATAAAAATCATTAAACTTTGTTAAAGTTTATTACACATACAAATAAAATATTGCATAGTATGTTTACGTTGTGACTTTCAATGATTATTTATTTATTATGCACCTACTATTTGTAAAAACTATTTCAATTTATTATTATTTATTGAATACAAATTAGACATGGTATTGGTCAGGTCTATACTTGCACAAAAAAATTATTTAAAGTGCAATTTAGAAACTGCTACATCATGTCTCCATTAAAAAATTAACAGAACCTATGCCTAGGCCTGGTAAAGCAATGGCTTTATAGGTGTGGTTAAACTATAACTTACACTATTCATGCACTCAATTTCACTAGCTCATATGTGTTAAAGTATGTTTGTATTAAAATATTATGAACCGCTGGAGAGCCACAGGTTAAACATGCCACACCAATGGCTACGTAACAATAATCATTCCCAGTGTGGTGTTTATACTAAAAAGGTATGCTACAAAGGACCAAACAAAGTACAATGTTTTGTAAGTATGTGTACAAAATTACACACATATTGGTGATTTGTTAAAAATCTATGTATGTATTTATGTATATATTTTGTCAGTTTACCAAGTAAGGATAAAAATATTTAGCTGTGTAGAGTTACACAGTACTATACTATACTGTACTATACTTTACAATCTTAAAATAAACACAATTGATAAGTGTTATAAACATTCACAAATATATGATGTATAATATAATTAGTAGGAATTAGTAGGAATTTAAAATATGTTTTGCTGTAAGGCAATGCACATGTCATAAAAGATATGTAAAATAAATTTAGCTTTTTAACATTTAATGTTGTTATGTGCATACCCTGTTAGTTGTAAAATATTTGTTTTAATATGTTAAAATGTGTAGTTTGATTGACTATCATGTAAATTTAAACAATATATTGTGTTAACATATTATACAAATGTATTAAATGTGTGTAAATGTCATGCATTGCTTAACAAACATAAAGGAAACAACTGACACTGTTTAACATGAGACCAAAATTTTTTATTTTTTTATTTTTTTTAACTTTGTGTTTAGTTTTTTTTTTTTTTAAACTATCATTCTAAATTAACTTAAACGAAAAATGTATAACATTAAATTCTATATAGTCACATTTCACAATTAAAAGGGTGGAGGTGGTGGGGGGTAGTGCGGTGGAGATGGAGGTGGAGGGGAGGGTGGTTGAACATTTGTCGACCCAGATGTCCTTACCCTTTCACCATGTGGTATTCAGTGGCTGCAGCCTCCTCAGTGGCATGAATCATGCCCGTCACAGCCTGTAACATTGCCATCAGTTGGCCTTGAAATTGGATCAAAGCTGAAACAAAAAAATGGTAAGAAATTCACATTTTCAAAGAATTATCACCTCATATTTTAAAATAGTCACACCTGTCAACCAATTTTTTTTTACAAATTTTAATATCTTCTGGCCTGCAAGACATAAGCTTACTATCAGAATTAAAATTTAATGTATTTAAAATTTATTATTGTTCTATACTATGCAGTCACAACAAAACTATAGAAAATACATTGACCTCTAAAATAAAAAGTATTCGGTACGTTGTGTGAAATAATTTATATTACACATTTCATATGTGTTTGCAAAAATATATAGAAAATACTATTGTTTTAAGATATTATGTTATAATGAATTATCTCATGTCTACAATTGCATGAGTTTACATTTTATTATGTACTATATTATTGTGGGATAACCTTTGACACTCCAGGTGTTGTCAAACAACGAGTCCCAGCATGTCTTATCTGCAAAAGCATCGCAGATACCTAACAAAGCATGAATGGAATTGTACTTTCACAACACCTGAAGTGTCACAGGTTAGCCATCACTGTACAATATAATGCTGTTCTGCTTTCTTTGAAACCTATCAAAACTTTGTTTAAATTTAAAAATATGTAACAAATATAAAATTCCACTAAATACACATTATATAAAAAAAAAAATTCCCTTTATAAAAAATATGTTAATAGTATGTACTAAATTCAATCCAAATATACATTTAATTTAAAAAACCTTTATACAATATTAAATTTTATTATAGGACATTTAATTATTAAACTAATAAATAAAACACTTACTAAAACTTGATGGGATCGGCACAGGCTGTGACATCAGAGCAGCTTCTCTCAGGGGGGGGTAAGGTTCAACACTACAAAGGGGACTACACTCATAAGGATTGATTGGGAAAGGTGGGTCAGGGGAGGAGGAATGGGGTGCATAGGGGGACTCAGGATCTAATAGGATTATATTCAGATCATGAGGGGAATAGGCAGGGGGATGTGGAGGAGGCCTGGTCAGGGGATTGTGGCTGGGATGGAGACTGGGCCTGGGCAGGTGAGGAGGCATGGGCAGAGGACTGGTCCTGGGATGGGGACTGTGCCTAGTCAGGGGACTGGTCCTGGGATGGAGATGAGGCCTGGCTAGGGGACTGGGCCTGGGCAGGGGACTGGTCCTGGGATGGGAATGAGGCCTGGATAGGGGACTGTGCCTGGGCAGGGGACTGGTCCTGGGATGGGGATGAGGCCTGGCTAGGGGACTGGGCCTGGGCAGGGGACTGGTCCTGGGATGGGCTTTCTGAGGAGGCTGCAACCACCACACAACCCCTCTGTTGCCTTTGTTGGCGCTGGTTTCGGATTCCTATAAAGACACAAATATGTATTTTCATTAAAAATATGAGACAGACTTTCACAAATTTGATACAAATTCAATACTTTATTATTACAAAATTAAAATACAGTATTAGAAAAGAGCATATATATAATTTAGATAATATTTACCTTTATAACTTTAATATATATATGTGTCTCTCTCCCCTCTCCCCTTTGGACTTTCCCCTCTACCCTTTGCCCTTTCCCCTCTCCCCTCTGGCCTCTGTCATATTGTCAATAAAGTTAGGTAAACATAGGTCTTCATTTCTAGATATAATCATGTTTAAATCCTTTTTTAATGATGAAATGTACATTATAAATGATACCTTCATGTAAAATTTTATTCAATTATGTAACACATAAACACATATAGACACATACATAAATATCCTCGAATAAACACATGATGAAAATGGCAAACATTTTGAATCACATTTGCGTATTTTTAGTAATAATAAAAGAACATAAAATTAACTTAGAAATACTTATAAAATACTTTATTATACTTAAAAATACTTACTTTCCACACGGTGCTTTAAGTAGCGCAATAGGCCTGGTTGCCGCCACCAGAGATCTGACCAGCGTCGCTGGAGTTGGCTGATCCTCCGACGGATGCAAAGGCGTCTACAGATCAGCCTTTTAGCATTTTCATATGCTGCCCGTTTGGCAGCATTGGAGTGGCGCAAATCTCCCGTTAAATGGATCATTGCCTCGACAAGGCAGAGGAGCTCATCAATTGTAAAATTAGCAGCTCTCGCCATTTTCAAAAATATTTGTCTAATAATCTAGCTCATGATTGGATCACATTAGGAGCTAACCTTATTGGTGGATTTGTATGTGCACTCCCACAAAGAACAAATATGAGTGGGAACAAAGAATGTCCATCACATTTAGACACATTAATATGTACCAAAAGTATGACATTTTAAAGTGTTGAAAAAAGTCTTATTAAACTGTTTGCATGGACGCCAGTTTAAGTCCCACTATGACAAGTCATTTCGAGTATCTGACTATTAATTTAGTCTTATTGTAAATGCAAATATTTACCCATATTAACGTAATTAAAAGTGGAATAGCACCGTATGTAAATTGAGTTAATGAATATTATATACGAAGGGAAGCGAAGGTAAAAGTACACAGAAAATACAGAATATACTTTAGAACATCACATACAAAAATATGTAATAAATTCATTTTTCAAACAATGTAATATCGTCGTATGTATGTATGTATGTATGTATGTATGTATGTATGTATGTATGTATGTATGTATGTATGTATGTATGTATGTATGTATGTATGTATGTATGTATGTATGTATGTATGTATGTATGTATGTATGTATGTATGTATGTATGTATGTATGTATGTATGTATGTATGTATGTATGTATGTATGTATGTATGTATGTATGTATGTATGTATGTATGTATGTATGTATGTATGTATGTATGTATGTATTGAGATACATTTTAAATATTACAAAGTTTAACAATTTTACTTTAAAATGATGGAAAATGGCTTGCTTAAAATTTATTACATACAAATACAATTATTTAGGTACCATAACAACATATCCATTCAAACATGCATAACCATTTTGATTAATATATTTTTATTGGTTTTTGGGATTCAATGTTTAAGGATTGATGATTAATAATTACACACATACAGATGTAAATAAAATTAAAACAACAACATTAGTGTACACTAATTTATTTATAAAAAAAAAATATATTTGAACAATATACATATTGTGTCACATTATTATATAACACACATTTTTTAATGTCTCAAAATTAAATTTAGGAACATTATACACACTTTTTTTTTTTTGTGTTTTTTTTTCCCACCAGTCGGTGTTGGTGGTGGTTGTGTGGAAGAACTTTGCCTGGTTGTACGCCTAGGCAGTTCTTCTTGTCTAGTCGTCTCTTCTGTTGGCATGGATGATGAGGATTGCATTGTCCCTTCATGTTGCTGCATGAGAAAGTCTAATTTTTGTTTTTTTAAAGCATACATTTGCTCCATGACTGCCAATATAGAGTTCATGGTTGGTACCAACTCATTTGATAATTTTTCCTCCATATTTTTTAAACTGGACGCCATTTGTGCCAAATGTTCAGAACCCTCACATATGTCCTATATGTAAAAATACGCAAAAAATACATAATTTACTTTGCAACTTGACATACTAACATGAGTAATAAAATAATTCTTTAACCAATCTAATATCGTCATTTGTATGTATGTATTTCATTTGCATGTATGTATTTAAATGTAAAAAAAAGTTAAAAAAAAAAATTTGAACATAAAGTTTTTTACAATATGGAAAATGGCTTTTTTTTTTTTTTTTTTTGGAAAAGTGTTTTTTTTTTTTTTTTTTTTTTATAACTTTTATTTATAGCACACATTGTACAAGAAAATACAGTGTAGTAAAAATATCTTACAATATACATTGAACAAAGGTACAACAAAACGGATTTTGTTACATCTCACTTGGCTATATTCACATTATTGCGAATAGCGAATGAACATTCAAAGTCCCGTAGCTTAACATTTATAAAATTAATCATCAGCCAGGAAACACGTTACATCACCGGACCTGAGAAATCAAACTGATTAGCAGGTACAATAAAGGATCCATGGTAGCAGAAGTGTTCTCAGGTTCACTTAAAGACACTATGGAGTAGATGAGACTAACATTTCCCAGTTCCCACCAATATTGTTTATAGATTATTCCCTTGGCTTAAGAGCTCACTCGTAAATCCGTCAGCTGTGCATGACTATAGGAGGGTCACCTACGCACTCTCTAGTCAAATACCATTCCATGCCTCTTAACCGTTGAGGGAAGAGTGTCAATATATCCCTCCCATGTTTCAAAGAACATTTCCACTTTGTTAGATTTATCCAGCACCGTCTCGATCCAATCCATGCGGAACACAAATGCCAGCTTATCCAGGAATAGGGAGAAGGAGGGCGTTGTAGTGTGTAGCCATTGCTGAAGGATCGTTTTACGGGCTGCTGCACTTACTGCCAGCAAAAGACAATTTAATGCTTTAGATATTCTCTGATTAGAGGGCAAAATTTCCAGTATGGCCCATTCTGCTGTGAGGGGCAGATTGCTAACCATGCAGTATTCTGCAAATTTTTTGATAGCTAGCCAAAATGGTCTCACTACAGGGCATCCCCATAGACAATGATATAGATCAGCATTCGGACTCTGGCACCGGAAACACTGATCAGATTCAAGCAGACCTATTTTAAATCTCTTGCTAGGAGTCAGATATGTGGCATGGAAAAGATTAAGAAACAGCTCCGTATATATACTGGAAGGCAATAAACGACAAGATCTTACAAAAGCTTTGAGAACGTCAGAGCAGGTTAGGAAATATTGTTGTCCATACCATTAAATCGGAGGATGAGATAGAATGATCTAAGGGTTCCCTAAGAAAATTATAATATGAGGACACTGCATGTCTATGGAGTGGGCATTTCAGCAAGAACACATCCAACTCACTGTTCCAATCCACAGCAGAAAAACCTGAAACAACAGATTGAGTGTAGTGTGTTGCTTGTAAAAAAAAAAGCCATGTGGCCCAAGCTCAGATCCCTGTTGTTATTAGACACTTCCTGGAAGGATAGAAGTCTACGTTCAGTTCTGTTCAATAGATGATGAATAGCAGTTAACCCTCCCCCTTCCATCTATCAAAAGGATAGGATGCCGCACCAGTCTGAAACATTGGATTACGCAAGAACGGTAAGTAAATGGTATTGGACACCCCCCATTTTTTACGCAGCAGCATCCATAATTTTCTGACTTGCCATAACAGAGGGTTGTCCCTCAATTCTTGCGGGAGCAAATGACCTTGAGTATGCAAAAAGGCTATTAAACTCAAACCGCCCAAGAAACCCTCCTCCAACTCAGTGTCTGTATATATGACAGTGTGGTGTAGCCAGTCTTTAAGATGTCGCATCAGGGCAGCCTTACAATAGTTAGCAGCATCAGGCAAATTAACTCCTCCGTTGGAACGTGGCTGGAGCAATTTGTGAAAACTGATCCTAGCGCGCTTGCCCTGCCAAATGAATTTTCTAAACAAATAATTGATCTTCTTGGTGTCAGCTGAAGAGAGTAAGTATGGGAGTACCTGCAAGGGGTAAAGTAAACGCAGGAACAACACCAATTTAATCAGACTAGCCCGTCCCGTAAAAGAAAGTGGCAATCCCTTCCAACCTCCCAATTCCTTCTCCATCAGCTCAATATTTGCTGTGATATTCAAACGATAGATGTTCGCACTATTTTTTGGCAATGAAATGCCCAGAGATTTAAGGTGATCTGCCACCCAGTTGATCAGAATATTCCTCCCCCAATTTGGGACCACTAACCCTGGTTTGAGACACAAAGCTTTCGACTTTTCAAAGTTAACTGTGAACCCTGACACTGTGCCAAATAGCCTAATTTTTCGCATCAACGGGGCCAGAATTTCTATAGGATTCGACAAATAAATTAAAATATCGTCAGCAAAGGCATATAATTTGACTTCTTTTCCCTCCAATCTAATTCCCTGAAAAGGTTGCCAATTTTGTAGTGTTCTAATCATCGGGTCTATCGCTAGATCAAAGAGGAGGGGTGACAGGGGGCATCCCTGTCTAGTCCCCCTCTTCATAAAAATCTTTTCACTGCGCAATCCATTAACAAGTATGTGAGTAAAGAGAGAAGTGTAGAAGTCACTAATCAAATTCAAGAAGTCACCCTCAATACCCCTAGCCAGTAAAGTACGGAACAAGTGAGGCCATAAGACGGTATTGAATGCCTTATTTGTATCAAGGCTTAATAATACGTTATTGGAAGATTTGTCTGTGTTGGAAGCTATAATTGTCGCAATGGCCGTCCTAATACCCTTGACCGCATGTCGTCCGTGAACAAACCCCAATTGGTGGTGGGTTACTAAGTTGGGCATTAATATTTGTAACCTCTCTGCCATTATTGAGGCTAAGATTTTAATGTCACTGTTAAGCAATGTGATAGGGCGATAGGAGGACACCAGTTGGGGATCCCTGTCTGGTTTAGGAATTAAAACCATATTCGCCTCATTGAAGTCAGGGAAAGTCTGGACACCTCTGTGCAATGATCTATAGAGATCAAGCAAGACTGTGGTAATGTGTAACTGTAATATTTTGTAATAGTCGGGGGGAAGCCCATCAGGACCAGGAGATTTACCCAGTTTCAGTTTTCTGATTGCGCTAGTGACTTCCCCCTCCGTAATGTCACCATTTAAAGATTCGATTTGGTCTGGGCTCAGTGTGGGAAGTTGTGCCTTGTCCAATAGATGGGCATGCATTGCTGAGTCAAAGGGTGAGGAGTTGTAAAGCGCCTTATAGTATTCAACGAAGCTAGCCATAATAGAGCTAGAATCGTGCAAAATAGGGGAGTGGTCATCTTTTCTTATAGCTGTGATGGTGTGTCTGGGCTTCTTAGTACGCACCAGGGAAGCCAAAAGTCTTCCCGGTTTGTTCCCCCATCTGTAATTTTTCTGGCTTCTAAAATCCAGAGAGCGCTGTGCCTGCATACTGAGATGATCCTCTAATATCCTGCGTGCCTGTTTATATTCCCTGTGGGTATCATCACTGGGGTCATCAACACATTTTTTAAATGCTTCTTTCGCTGTATCCCGGAGAGAATTAGCTCTGATCTCTGATTCCTTACGTTTCCTGCTAACATAACTTATTATATGCCCACGGAGCACAGCTTTAGAGGCTCTCCAGAATAGGACAGGGTCGTCAAGGTGTTCAATGTTGTCATCAACATATTCGAGCCATTTCCCATTTAAAAATCTACGAAAGTCCTCAGAACCAGTCAAATAACATGGGAACCGCCAGCTATACCCCGTCACCACAGGTCGAGCATAATGTATAAATATGGATGTAGGAGCATGGTCAGACACCACTATATCATGAATGTCCGAAGAACCCAGTTGTGTTATTAAAGCTTCGGAAACTAAGAAATAATCTATTCTCGAGACCGAGCGATGAACCGCCGACTGGAAAGTAAAGGACCTGTCATTGGGGTTCAATAGGCACCATGGGTCAACTATCTGGAGAGAATTTTTAAACGTCTGTAAGCAATTCCAACTATTACAGTCCCTCATGGCCACAGGAGGGCTTCTGTCTAGGGAGAAGTCGTTCACAAGATTGAAGTTCCCACCCGTGACTAGATATCCATTCAGTCTAGAAGTCAGAACCTGTAACAGGGAATTAAAGAATGTATGTGAAGAGGAATTGGGAGCATATATATTTAAGAAAGTGTACTTGATGTCCTGAAGAGTAATGTCCACTAGAACGTAGCGCCCCTCTGGGTCAGTGACCACTTCCCTGTGTGTACTGTAAACTCTTGCTAAACTCTATTGCCACCCCCTAGTTTTATTGCGAAACGAGGCCGAGAAGCATTCTCCAATCCATTTAGCACGCAACACAGATTCCCCTCCCCTCTTCCAGTGGGTTTCTTGAAGGAATACCACATAAGGTTTCAGAGATTTAAGATGGGTGGATACCCTTTTACGCTTAATTGCTGTATTTAGCCCCCCTATGTTCCATGACGTCACTCTAAAGCCTCGTACCATTCTGCGCGTATGTAGATTTGAGTTCAAATCCAGTGCGGCCATCCCACCCGCCTGTCATACATCTGCTGATTAATCTGCAAAACCACTGCATTGACCTGGGGAATCCAAGCTGAGCCTCCTGATGACATCTTACAAGAGAAAGGACCCCAAACTAACTGATGAAAAAACAAGAATACCAACTGTCTGCTAATCAAGTTATATGTGCTTGTACAAAGTGTGGACCACCTATTTTCTACAATTTTCCTATCCAAACAAAAAGAAAGGAGGTCACGAATAGAGAACATTTGAACCTCCCTGATGCTAAGATCCACGGGGCCGGCATCCCCCACCCCCGAGAAAGCATACTGAAACTTAAAGACAAACAATTGTCGGTGTTAACATAACCAACTGCAATGAATTTTTTTTTCTTCTTTTTTGTGGATCAAATCCAGCAGGGCACCCGCCCTGAGACTCGCTGTGACTCACGTTTAAACCTATTATACTAATTTTCACCGTTGGCCTCCTGTGGGGCCGGTGACCGAGGGGGTCCAATGCCCTGGATATGACGCAGAGCATCCTGCGGGTCAGTAAAAAAAACATTCCGACCATTTTCTAGGATCCGCAGCTTGGCCGGGTACAACAGGGCAAATCTTATTTTCTGGTCAAACTGAATTTTACATACATTAGAGAAAGCCTTGCGCTTCTGCGAAACCATTTGGGAAAAGTCCTGGAATATCAAAATACGTGAGTTTTCCACTGTCAGGTTTTGAGTTTTGCGATAGGCTGCAAGAACCACCTCTTTTGCCCTGAAATCTATAAACTTTGCTATCACAGGTCTGCGGACAATGTTCCCCCTCGGTCTCTCCGGGCCCAACCTATGTGCTCTTTCGATTTGAGCGGGGTTTACATCCCCCGCCATACTCATCGCAGAAGGGACAAGTGAGGATAAAAAATGGACTAACTGAGACCCTTGTATCTCTTCAGGTACCCCTATAAATCTCAGATTGTTCCTTCTGTGTCGGTTTTCAAGGTCATCAACCTTTTCCGTAAGAGACTTTATAGTGGTGACATGACCTTCAACCAAATTTTGGAGAGCAACAATTCGATCCTCAGAATCACTCGCCCTTTCCTCCAGAGCATTTACTCTAGATGTATTAGATTCAATTCTCGTGAGGGCAGCATCGAAAGTAGATTGAATGCGTTCAAATTTTATATCAATCTTAGGAAGAATGATTTTAGAAATTTCATTGGCCATACTTATCAAACTATCTTGTGCATTCATTTGTAAACTACTCTCTTGCTGTGGTTCACCATCTGAGGAGGGAGAAGGTGAGGGCGGGGGCCCTGCTTTGTTACTCGCATTTCTGTGTTTCCCCATTTTAGCAGGGGATGCCTGCGATTGCTTTCCTGATCTAGATCTGTCAAGAAATTTATCCATACCACAGGAACCAACAATAAATGGTAGATGATTGTGAGTCACTATAAAACAGACCTATATGCACAAAGGATTAATGGTCTCAGGGCTAGATTCCCTACATTAATTCATTTACATTTTCACAAATTTGTTACACCAAAAATTACCACAAATAACCAAAATGATTTGACTTTTGTATCGCTACTATACCTGAAAACCCTAAGAGCTCAGTAGAACTTTTTTCCCCATTTTTCCATCCCTCCCTCTCTCCCTACCCTCCCCCTATCTATACTTGTCAACATACATAGGATAGTGAATATTGTTAGCCCTGGCAGTCCAAGGCATCTATGGTAAATGCTACAATGTAAAACAAGCTGACCAGAGTCCAATCAGGCTTAGGAATGTCCGTTACGATGGCCAGTCCCGGTGAGGCGTCTCCAGCCCCACGGATCCTGTAGAGGAATTGGTAGAAAGGAGAAGAGAGAGAGAAGAAAAGAAAAAAAAAAGGGGGGGGGAAGGGTGCCAAGGTAAGCGTCACTTAAAGAGGCAACTAGGCTCGATCCCTCTTGGTGGCAGTATTAAGATGGGCGCCTTTCTGTATCTTCAAATTGGTAAGATCCACTGGCTGCTGACCGATAGACACACCTGCACACCCAGACTCAGGGTAGATGTGGTGGGGAAGATGGGGCTCTTCTGCCAGATATGCTGCTAATATGGCGTCTCAAAGAAGGTTACTTGGCGGGAAACCGTCACTGCTCACCGGCGCCAACTCTCCAGACCGCAAGAGACACAGGCTAGTCTATCCCCTCTCCAGACAGCAAAGAGGTCACAAGGGGACATCCAGGTAGTGCTTCAAAGATGTTAGTGATCCCAAAGATAGCAGCCGTGGACCTGAGTCACCGAGGGCCAAAGTACTCACCTTCCAGATGTCCGCTCCCTCCAGAACCGCACTCCAACCCCCTGAATCGCTGATAGTGTCAAAAGTGCAGGCTGGGAAGTGGTTATATCCCGTGTGGGGTATTCAACTAGCCGATGCACCGATGGTCATGTATGGTGGGGTAAGGGGGAAATATAATAGATGTGGTCACTGGGAAGGCTACCTGAAAAACTAAACAGTAGCAAAAGAAATGGCTGCGC
>WWET01005491.1:76304-89659 GCA_011038615.1 Limnodynastes dumerilii | reverse complement strand
GGAGGGGAGGCGATTTCATTTTCAGGGAGTTCATGCCGAACTAGAGGCGATTTAGTAAAATCGCCTTTAGTGAATCCGGTCTGGGCTATATTTAACATAATAAACCTCCAGACAATTCTTTGTCAGCGATGTTTGCTGTGTCGATTTTGCTAAAGGCTAAAGTCCCGGGACTTTGCCATTAGTGAATGCGGGGATGCCATAATCGCCCCCAAAGTCCCGGGACCTTGGTCAATTTCAGCAAAATCGACATAGTAAATGAGGCGCCTAGGCGCAAGGAAGAGTGTTCTCTAGGTTTTGATCCATAGGCCTAATCATCCCCCCAACACACACACACACACACACACACACACACACTCTAGTTGTACCTTATCTTCCCAGATGGATTGGTTAGAATACAAAAGGCAGGTGGCTTTTAGTACATGGTAAAGTTTCAATTATATACTTCCTAATAACCTAAAAACTACTATGAAATGGTTTTGATACACTATTTTTGTATGAATCCTGCCTCTTAATTGAGGATCCCCCCATTTACTGTAGATTCCACTTAAGCAAGATCCTGGCTCCTCCAAGAGCACCTTTAAAGTTTATTTTCATTCCTTTTCCTTTCATGGGTCTGTCAGGGTGATTTTTCATGACTGTTAAAGATGTGTATCTATGGATCTGTCTTATATGGGTTTCCTGCGATGCTTTGAACATGTCATTTTAAAATACACAAAGCTGACAGTTAATTGTTGGCTGAAATTTCACAAACTAGAAATTCACACTGCAGCACCCAACAGGTTAGTGTACTTAGGCTGAGGGGAGGGGATGTACTGTAGCAAGGTAATCTTATTGTTAGGCTGAGGGGAGGGGATAGATGGAAAAAGGGGAGATTTATGGGTAGGCTGTCGGGATGGGTGAAGCCTAGAAGGGGAGTCTTAGAGATAGGCTACAGGGAGTAGATGGAGCCTAGGAGGGGAGACTTAGGGTTAGGATGTGGGGAGGGTTTGGATGGGAGAAAGGGAGACATAGGATTAGGCTGTGGGGAGGGTTTGGATGGGAGAAGGGGAGATTTAGGATTAGGCTGTTGGGAGGGGATGGATGGGAGAAGGGGAGATTTAAGGTTAGTCTGCGGGGAGGGGATGGATGGGAGAAAGGGAAGGTTAGTGTGAGGATAATGGAAGGGAGGGTTAGGGTGAGGATAAGGGTTGTGGTTGGCTAAGTAGGATTCGGTGCTGGGCAGGGACATTCGCTTGCGCTGCCTCCTCGGAAATAGGATCTTGAAAACGGTCCTCTGGAAAGAGGGCGATTCACAGCAGCGAACCACACCGGTCTTTATTTATTGTTTGTCCATGTGTAGCTCATATGTGCAATGCACAATATGGTGGTGTGATGATCTATTGTATGTTCTCTGAACAATTACTACTTCAATAGAAATAATGTTAAAAAAAGTAATTAGAAACTGCCATATGAGTTTTTTTTTTAGAATGATAAAAGTATTGCTGCTATTACTAATGGCTATTTTAACCTTAGATGCATATAGAAAAATATTGTATTTTTTGTTTCCACAAATCCTTATCATTTAATTCTGCTGCGTGAATGACGGAAAAATATTGTTAAATTCATAATATAATTCTCATAACATACATTTCAATAACAACTATTTATTGAAGAGCAAAGATACATTTCTAGATGTGTCAAATCTAAAGGTGAGTTGTATAAGGAACATGAATGGCGAAGAATAATGAGGATGTCTTCACTGCTAGACTTAACAGCTGTGGAACAAGCAGACAGAGAGCAGTTCTGTAGATAGAAACAAACAAGGAAACAATGAGTAACCTATTGTTAATCTTAATTTAATTTTGAGAATATTTGGGTCCTGGCTCAGTTGCTTCTTGGGACATTCCCCAGACTGCACCCTCAAAGTCAAAGAGGTGAAGGTATGGGCCACCTCTAGGCTGCATTGCTTCTTCAGTAAAAGCTGGTGTTGTGTGCACCAAGGTGTGTAACTGAGCAGACCAATAGGAAGATATTGGTCACTTTCCACCTCTCATGGTATGCAGCCCCTCCAACATAACCCATTCCATTAGGTACAATTTAATCCGCTCCTGAGCTTCCAACTGTCACACTCACCTAGTTTAATTGAATTAACTGATATTTAAATAAAGCTATTTGCCTCTTCAACAAAGGTGGTGACCATAGTAACCGTCAACTGAAAACTAAGTAGCAGAGTATTTTATACCTAATGGAATGAGTAATGTTGGAGGGTATGGGTATGGTTTTCTGTGGCAGTTAATTGGAAGATGTAGCCGGGCCTCATTCTCCCCCAGCATTACAGCTACCTTTAGGTACCTCAGTTCCTTTCTTCAATCACCCTAGTGCTTATAGAAGCCATTTATGGTCATACATGTAATCCTAACGGCATTTTGTACAAGTTCACCTTGGTGTTTCTTCTAATGTCCAAAACGTTTGTATGCTTTTTTTCTAGAGAAAAATCACCCAGAAAGGTCTATACATTATAAATGAAATCAAAGATTAAATAACTGGAGCTGTTTAGAGATGTCATACATTTAAAGATAGAGGACCGGATTCACAGATCCGGTGTGAGTTAGGTGCGGACAAACCCACAACTAACTCACCTGTCCTGCCCCCATCCCGCCCCCCTTTTTAGGTTCCTTATGGCACTTATGAGTGACATAGCGCTACCTTATCTATCCGTGCAATGTCCGCACGGATATTGCACCTCCCTGCCTCCCCCCTCCCTCCCCGGCTAATCTAAATACCTCCCCCTCCCACTTTTTCCCAAACCATCCCCCCGAGGCGGCATTTTGCTGTCTCTTTTTACCTATAATGACCGCCCGGAGGCAATATATGTGCCAAACTGGTACGCAGATTGCGTAAAGGACTTACTACACATGAGCAGTAGGTCCTTTACTACAGATACGCACCTAAGAAGCGACTGCTTCTTAGGTGTGAATCCGGCCCAGATTTACTAAACTGAGGAAAAGGAAAAGTGGAGATGTTGCCCATAACAACCAATGAGAATCCTTTTTCTCAGTTTAGTAAATCTAGCCCTTAGAGAGGTTTTCTGTGCTTCTCCTCACACATTTCTAATATAGTATTCTCTAAGCACACATTTCCAAACACTTGAAATGCTTATATGGAAAGGCAGATATACACTGTGCTGACAAACACCAACAGAGTCAATTTATTGCCGATATCATCTCTTCAATTCCATTTAACAATGTGGTGCTAACCTTCTGCCAAATTAACTTATATAGTGTTTTTCATAACCAGTATTTCAGAATGATTATTGTGCAGTGTATGGCCTGATCTTTCTGTATAATCAATCCCATATCTGAACATTATTCCAGAAGCATCTGACATTATTTTGTAATCAATACATTTGCCTGTGATTTTTAAACATTGCTGACCTGGGGTGAATTTCTTAAAATCACTACTTGTTTTTGGAGGATATTATATAACTATTCTGCTTACATTATTTTGTGTGTAACTATAAGGGGTGCAATGGGTACGATTGCTACGGGGCCCCGCGTCTTAGGGGGCCTGCCAGGCCAGCAACCAACCCATTACACCGCTCCTTTATATTACTTACCTGTTTGATAAGCAGCGCTGTGGAGTCTGTCTGTATAGAGGGTCATGGTGAGTGGATAGTCCATACACTGTGACCCTTTATATCGGTGCTGCAGAGACAGACTCTACAGCGCTGCTTAGTAAGCCAGAGCAGCTATCAATCATTCACTAGAGAGATGAGTGAAAGACTCTTTAGTGACTAAGATTTGTATAGATGAGAGGAAAGGACTAACCCGTCCTCTCCTCTGTACAATGTCAGTTACATAAAAAAACAAACAAAAGAAAAACAGAGCGTAAAGAACCCCGGCTTACCTCACTCTGTCTGACCTACGTTCCCTCTGAGAGGAGCTGCAGGTAATCCCCGAAGTTCAGCCAGTGCTGGTCTGCTGATGGACACACTATGGGAGTAGCTCTGTCTCGTGTACGATGTGACCAGCGCTGAGGAGGTCAGACAGAGTGAGGTAAGCTGGGGTGGAAGGTGGGGTTGTGTTTATGGACTTAGTGCGCATGCACAGTGCAGGTGTTACGCTCCTGTTACGGTCTGAGAAACGGAGCGTATGGGCCTTCATCGCAACAGCTTCGTATTTACGCTGGGGGGCGTGTCTGCCATGCAATCTCCGTAATTACGAACAGAGGGTGGGGTGAGGCATTTAAATCATATAGTATGGGCAAGCTAAGCGTCGTAACTACGCTATGAGTTTACGGACGCACACGGTTACGCTTAGAATAGTTAGGGTAGGTTTTGCTGAGCGTAAGCAGGCAAAAGTGAATACGACCAAGGGGAGTGCATTGGAGTTACGCCGGCGTAAATAAACACATGAGCGGATCATGAGCGTAGGTCTGGATCAGACCCTATGAGAGTAGCTCTGTCTCGCAAGTGTACCATGTGACCAGTGCTGTCCGGCTGTACTCTGAGGAGCACCTGCCAAGCCACTCCTCTCAGAGGGATCGAGAGACTGGAGGTCAAACAGAGTAAGGTAAGCTGGGGGAGGGGGCTTGTGTTTATTGTACAGTGTGTATATATATATATATCTGTACTGTATCCCGACCAGAATTTTGGGGGCCCCTTCAAAATTTTGCTATGGGGCCCCCAAAGTTCTGGTTACGCCCCTGATTGTCAGGTTCCTTTCTAAAGATAATGAACCCATCTTAGCTGTTATACTTCAGTACCTGATGTTGTTGAGCACTTGTTAAGAGCAGACACAGCTGAATAGTATGCTTTTCCTAGGTAGTCCTCCATAGAGATCTTCTGATCAAGCTCAAGCAAGCATTGGGTGGAGTCCTTAAAGAGAAGGTCCTTGCCTTCTTTAGAGCCAAACATCTGATATCTCTGTCTCTGGATTCCATTCCGCCCAAACAATGACTGAAAATGTACATAAAAATGTTTAATAAAATATACATCTTGTGCCTGTGTCTACATTGTAAGTAAAAAGAACAATTGTACACATAATTTCCATATAATCAACTATGGTGCTCAATACTTGGATCGTCATTTGGATTATTATGGTGTAATACGGTGGTAGTCGAACTCTTGCAGAACAATATCCAGACTGATGATGAATGCATCTATTGGCATATTGGCGTATCTATAATGGGTGCAGGGTGTGCACAAGGGCCCCTCAGAACAATGGGCCCTGTGGTATTCATCTTGCAGGCAGGGTTGGAAGGGGAGCCATTCAGCATCTATTTCTTCCCTCTAAGATCACCCTTCCCCTGCGGTGGGACTGTCCCTATTCGTGGGCCGAAATAGGGGCGGGACTTACAGCGCAGTTAGGCCTCACTCCTTTTAAAGTCTGCGAATCGGGACACCCTGTCTCAGGTAAGGAGGGGGGAGGGGCATGCACAAATCATGCACAAGAGACAAGGGCCCCCTCACTTCTTAAAATGAACCTGAATGCATTGTATATAAAAGATTAAAAGATGAGGTAGTACATAACAGTACACAACACCGTGCCAATGTATAACTCAAAACGCATACACGTGTCTATGTAGTGGGGTAAATAGTTGTAGGATTGAATGCTAGTTGTTCTGTAAAATGTTATAATATTCCATTGAATAAGTTCCTTTCCGGTGCTGAGATTTACGAGCGTTGTTTGTTCTTAATTCAGGATCCAGTCCTAAGTTATTAGGAAAAATATAAAATATATTGTAGACAGTACGCCGAGTCACAGGGATTCACATGACAGGGAAAAACAACTAATGCAAGACTGATGTCCTATCAGAGGGGACCCTCACCTGCTGTTTCCTAACAATCCTTAATACGTTATTTCTCTTCTCTGGTCGGCTAACAACAGCATGTGCTGGAACCTCTGCCAAGTTGCAAGTTTTGTAGTCGCTGACCGAAGCACGAGAGCCATCAAGACACAGCAGCTCAAAATCACTTGATTTCAATCTTTTGGCCCAATCTGTAGGGTTTTTTCCTGTAAAAAGGAATTGCCGTACAACTTAGACCGTCTTCTAAACAAAGTGTTCAAAGAAACATTCATACTTACTATTAAAGTTTATCTACTATACCTTGTGAATACAACTGCATGGTGCCTGAACATACTGACATACACTTCAGTAATACCACTTTCACATCTCCGCTCGACAAATTCCCAGGCCCTTTTTCACACTGAACCCTTTTTTCTCCTGGGTTTAATTCCTGGGTCATTAGACCCGGGATCTTTCACATCACACCTCAACCAGGGTTGTTGGACCTTGCCCGGCAATAACCTGGGTTTAATTTGGTGATGTGAAAGGGGTGTTAATTTCCCATTCATTGTTTGAGTTTTGATTCAGACAACACAATGGCTACTGCCATGTAACTAAGTGAACAGATACTGTACAGTGTAACAATAGGTTGCATTTATATTGTAATTCTGTTGTAGAGAGTAAGTAAATTGAAAAGTAAAAATAATCCACTACTTGTTTTTCTAGAAAAACATTCTAGTTCTTACCATCAGTGTTTTCAAATACAGTGGTATGTTTCACAAACGCCACATCTCCTCTCTCCACTAAGCACCTAAAAATGAAACCCAGGTAAAGTAAATTCTACAGTATATTCACCTTCTCAAACTTATCCATTATTATAACATAATATCTCAAATATATGCCCTCACTTAAGGCTTTCCATCAACGGGGGTGTAGGTTGTCGCCTCAAACGGTGCTTTTCCAAAAGGACCATTTTCTCCCAGCTAGTTCTGAACAGTCAGGGAGAACGATTGCTTCTGCCTTGTAGAGGCAATGCAATCGATCTCCGGAAGAAAGAAAGTGCTGCGCCGTATAATGAGTATGGGCCTGATCCAGACCTGCGCTCGTGTACGGGTATACGGCGGTCGTATGCGTAAAAACAGGAATTTGTACTTACTGTGCATGCGTGGGGCAGATGATACGCTCATGTTACGGTCTGTAAATCTTTGCGTATGGGCCTTAATCGTAACCACTTCGTATTACCGATCATGGGGGCGTGCCTGCCATATGAAAGCTGTAACCACGCACCGAGGGCGGGGTGAGGCATACACATTGAACATACGCATGGCCACGGGTACGAACACAAAAGTTAGGGATGGGTTTGCCGAGTGTATGGAAGCTAAAATAGGTACGAGCAAGGGGAGTGCATCGGTGGTACGTTCGGCGTTAATACGCTATGCACAGGAGCGTAGGTCTGGATCAGGCCCTATGAATCTAACCCCAACCCTTACCCTAGTCCTTACCCTAACATTCCCCTTCCATTACCCTAAACCTCCATTCACCACAGCCTGACCGCATATACGCAATCTACGTATCTAAACGATACGTAGATTACGTACAATAACTACTACACATGCGCAGTAGCTATCTTTCAGTAAATTACGGCCGTCTGTGAAAGGTTGTGTGGTTAATGTGGCTATTTTCTGCAGGCCACATGTGGAAAATGGCCACTACTATTTAATCATGATCCGGTCCAATGTTCCACAAAATGGTGCTTGAAAGACAAGGGTAATATACACACAAAGGAAATAAATGCCCCAGCGCTCTGCTATTACGGGGGGTTAAATGAATGTTATTCTTTGCATGCAGGTAGAATACTTTAATGCACACAGATGCTGACCAGCTATTAAGATTTGGGTTAGGAAATATCACCTCTCCACTCCAACACTATTAGCAACAGATGACCTTCGTCTCCCCTGTAATTCAACATGGTTTTTCCACCTGTTTTACTCTTTTTGGGCCAGATACTAAACTACGTACGTGAGTGACTCTACGCTAGCCACTGACGAAAAATCGCCCATTAGTATTTACTGCGCATGGCAGATGTTACACCATGTAACTCTGAACGTACGTATCAGCCACGTATCAACAGCGTAACTACGAATGAAGGGGCGTGACAGCCATACGACACCTGTAATTACGCTTTGGAGGCAGGGTGAGGCATTTAAATCATGCGGTATGGCCGTGCTTAGGCACTTACGTACGTGAAGCCTTTATGTACCTCCGTAGTTACGCTTTGAAAAGTTAAGGTAGGGTTTGGGAAGCATAAAATGACCAAAGTACATACGAGCGAGGGGAGTGCATAGAAAATACACTATGCGATGAAACGTAACAAGCACTTAGGTCTGGATCTTCCCCTTTGTCAAAGTCTGGATCTGGTCCACGGATAACCTGCCTCTGCTTAGGGAATATGTTACCTGACGGTTTTTTACGTCATCACCATTTGTTTCCAGCAGACCACACTTCAAATTTAGTTTCCATTTCCAGGTATCTGTAAACTGTTTAAGTTCCATCTCCTTGATAGATCTAGTTCTCTAGATAGTGACAGTTGGCTTTAATTACCTCAATGCTCCTGAGTATCCATAATAAGCTTCTGTATCACTGGGAGAGCATATTGTGTCTGTCAGGGTCTTCTGTGGGTCACCAATACACAGCTTACAGAAGGTAGAATTAATATCAGAGCCAGGAGCACAGCTCTGACTGAAGTATGACCCTGTCAAAAATACACGTGGGTTATTATATGGACAAAATGATCATTCTTTGTTCATAAGCCTAGTAAGCAGATCATTTTTATTTGTGGTTGGTTTGATAACCAAATCTATTGAATTTGTTATTGCAGTTCTTAAGCATGTTTAATTGTTATTCCCATAAAAGATTTTCTTTAGTACCACGTCTTTGATGACATTGTATACAAACCAAGTCAAATAATTTTAGGACATGTGCATTTGTGCCTTTCCATGGAATAGTGGCAACAGGAACAGAACTACTGGAGGTGCAGTCAATGCTCATGCCTGGGGCTCGTGGTGACTGGGGAGCCTCCATGCATGCATGTGACCCTGGGCTGAAATTAGTAAAGTGGTGGCCCATAGGGCTACAGGGAAGATCTTAAAAACAGGATTAAGTGATGAGACGATTACTCTTTTCTTTCTGCACCTGGGTCCACCACTCTCTTGTTCTGCCAGTGGGTGGTGTGATGTGTCTGAGCAGGGAAACAGACCTCTTGCTAGTTTTTTCTATAGACATAGATTATATTTCAGCAAGGGCTAATGGTCTTCTCACACTATACTTAGCGTAGACCAGGGTTGCCGATTCTCCCGGAAAATCCGGGAGACTCACAAAATTTGGGCAATTATGATATTCTGGGAGAGCATACAAATCTCCCGCACTGGATTTGAGGCCACTGTTTCATGTAAATCACGGCCTCCTGTCCTGCCCCCATGCCTAGCAACACATGTTTTCCTAGTGTTGCTAGGGACTGGCCAGGACTTGATGACGCAATTTGTGTCATCAAGTCCCATCCCCACCCCTAGAAATACCCTGAACCATCATTGGTGGTCAATGGGGGAAGCTTTAGGAAATGATTTGCATAAATAATGTCAACAAACCCCTCCCCTGCCAAGGCATCTATTGCTTCCCTCCAGGATGTCCTAGATGGAAGCTATGAAAAGTAGGCAACCCTGGTGTAGACTTATCTTAGACTGGTGAATGGTAACAGAGAAATACCAATGTACCATCACTCACTATATAGTAAAGATTTATATTCTAAAAATATAAATAATATGATCTATGCATGCAAAACAGTCTGAATGGAAGTCTTTGCCTTCATTTTTATACTTTGTATTACACTTACCAATGTCACAATTGTTGTTTTTCTTATTAATAAGACCAACGGGTATGTTCCAGCCAGCGGTGCGCCCTACAGCTGTGTGGCAGGATTTCCTGCCTTTAAGATTATTCCATGAGATGTCTTTTCTGTTATTTTTCACAACGGCGACAGCATAATAGGTACCTTTGTAAAGATCACAAGACTTTTTAATGTTCATAATCCAGACTAGACAATAATATGTCACTGCATTTTGGTGAAAAAAAGTTATAATAGGTGTAATTTAAATTCACTGCCAACTGATCACACATCTTATTGCAGAAGCGACCTCACAAATTATCTTATACCTATAACAAGACTATAATGCAGAGCTATGTCCCTGGTTGTAATGTAACTATCTTTCTCTGGCTGTTTATAGAGTTTAGAACTAATGTATAGTAGAGCACAGAGATATTTACTCAATGGATAATAGCCAAAACTGTCAAGTTGGTGGTTAATACATAAGTTAATGGTTAGTATACAATCCAAAGCACATAGGGATCTATTTATAAAGATCATTTTAATGCGATAGTGCCAGTTTTGAAGCGAAAACTGTCACTATTGCATAAAAATGAAGAAGTGGATATTTACAAAATGCTGGAGTGGAGTTTTCACTCTGCTCCCGGCGTTAGACTAGAGGTAAGTATTGCAGCAATGTCCCATATACCCCTCTTTTCCTTCCCCTAATAGCTGTTATTAAGGGGAGAAAAGGGGATATGTATGAGGAGACTGTCGGAATGCTTAAGAATATCCCCTTAGTAAAAAAAAAAAAAAAAATAATAATAAAAAAATAGAAAAAATAAATAAATATGAATAAACTCACCTGTCTGGGCGACCCATCGGAGAGCAGATGTCCAAGTCCTGGCATGAATACACCGCGCATGTGGTGACTAGAAAATTTCAAAGTACCAAAAGAGAAACACTGCGCACGTGCAGTGTGTCTCATGTCGGGACTTGAAATTTTCAAAGTCCTGAATGAGAGTTCCTGTGCATGAGCAGTACTTCATTCATGCATCGCATGAATGAGAAGACCTGCGATGACCCGAGAGATCATCGCGGGACCTCGCAGGAGGGGTATTTATTCGTAAATACTGTGAATGAAGCTGCAATGATAAGCGAACCTGATGCAGCTTTGTTCACAGTGAGATGAAGCTGTATATAAATATATCCCATAGGCTTGTGGCTACAATAACAAGTTCATTGTTTATGGATGAGTGTGCATTACAACTAGCCTGATAACTAAAAGGCAAAACTGGTGAGTTGGTGGTTAACACACAAGTTGGTTGTTGGTGGTTAGTGGTTAGTATACAAGCCAGGGCACATAACCTTGGGTTTAGGATAACATGTTCATTGCTTAAAGACGAGTGTGCATTTCAATTTTTTTGCATGGGGACATCCAGAACACAGTCTCGGAGGCTCAATTAACAACAGGGCCCAATTCATGGTGACAATTAGTTCATTAGTAAAAACAACTTGTTAGAAGATGTTTATTGATCTTGGATACAAAATAAAGATATATTGGTTTATTTCTAGTCTTAGTAAAAGAGATGGGGAATAGCATTTTTAGGCCTATGGAGACTTTCCAGAACACATTTAAATGATAATACAGAAGGGTTTAGTGTTTAAATTCACCTAATTGTAGTTATGGCCCTGGTAAATTGGCTTCATACCTTGTGTTTTCGATCTACTGGTTTTGCATGGTTTCATATCATCTAAAACGTGAGAAGAATAAAAAGATGTAAGACACCTGTTTGTAAGCTGGTAAAACATGATGAAGAGGAGTACATGGTACCTAAAACCTAAGCTGATAACAATGGTGTTCAGTAATAAGTATCATACTCCATACATTAGTGTTTTGTATAGAAATATTCATGAAAAGATGCAGATATAGAATACATATGTGCTCCCTCTCATTTTATGACATTAGTGGCTTAGTCCACAAAACTTCTCATACAAATGTTACAATCCTTCGGAACCTTTCCTGGTTCACATCCTACTTATCTAATCACAATTTCACTGTTTGCTTTTCTGCATCTACCTCCCTTGCTCTTCTTCTATCTGTTGGAGTACCACAAGGCTTTATGTCCATTGCTCTTTTCTATCTACACTACTTCTCTAAAGTCATTTAGATTTCTGTATTACCTGATTATCTTATCCACTCCTGATCTCTCTTGACCCACATAACTGATCTTTCAGCCATTTCATCTAGGATGTCCTCCCATCATCTCAAAAACACAGCTAATAATATTTTCACATGCCAGTAGAGGTTACCCACCCAGTCTCTCTGATCTTTCTGTTACGTAGTTTTCATCTTACGTACATTGTTTTAAGAACTGAGCTACTACGCATGCATAGTATCTTATTTACACTATCTACGTACCATTTCTGCACGTAGATTGTGTAAACACTGTCTTTAGACCATCTTTAGACCATGCTTACACAATCTACATACAGGTAGCATAAATAAGCTACTACGTATGCGAAAACTACGTAACTGTGAATCCAGACCATAGTGTATTTCTACGTTCTATAACATGCATCTAAAAAATCAGTTTCCAGAATATACAAATTTCTCAAACAAGACACTGCAAAAACTCTCAATCATGCATTAATCATCTGCATTTCTTATTGATATGCTTTCCTTATTGGACTCTCACAATATAAAATTATAACTGTATTGTTAATGTTTATATTCATAAGTATATAATTAGTCAGATAAAAGTCTTCAGAGGTGTTAAGATTTGTGACACTGACATAAGTAACATTGTAATACAGCACAATTACTGATCCTACCTTGGTTATAGTACTCTCCAAGTACTGGGACTAGTCCACATTGGCCTGCAGTGTACATGTACCCTCCATCCAGTGTCACTGCATCAGCTTCACCTTTCTACAAAGATCACAAATACATGTAATCTATACTAGAGCAACAAATGGATAATTTGGGCTTCAAAAAACTATAGAAGCTCAGAGATGCGATGAGACGGAAACAATTGTGTCTAAAGTTGTATAATAGGTGTGAAGAAGTCTATGAGCTTTCAGAATACGTTTAAATATATGGTAGGAATTCTAATTGGACATGCATGGCACATAAGAAATTTTGATAATGGGGGTACCATGGAAGCTTGGGTATGTGGGTCTAAAGTAAGATATGGGGTGGTGTATTTAGACATGAGGCATATGAAGGTGATGTTCTGGAGGACACAGGGTAAGACCTTGCAAAGTGGTGCATCCACTTGGAGAAAATCAATCTAGATGTAGAACTGAAGATGAAGCCAGGATAAATGGTCGAGGATAATTGAAGATAGCAGGTGGTTGCGCCAGACAAGGAGGATAACATAAGAATTGATAAGATTTTGGTAGCATTCTTGAGTAACAAAAGGATATTATCTGCTGAAATTTCCAAAGTACATGTGACAGCACAGGGAGAGAGCCTGGCTGTGAGGAATATAACTGAGTGTGGTGTCAGGTTTTATTCCAACACAACAGATCTATTAGAGGAATTAGGAAATTGTGATGTTATTGACAGTGAAGCTAATTTACAAAAGAAATGTAATGAGTGAAGATGTTTAGCATATTTTGAGCTAGTGTTGGGGCATCTGTATGAAGAGATAATAGAGAAGGGTAGAGTTATAGGTATGGTAGATAGGTTGTCAGTGTTGAGCTGGTTTACTAGGGTGTTCGTGTA
>WWET01005491.1:0-46791 GCA_011038615.1 Limnodynastes dumerilii | reverse complement strand
TTTTTTTACAAGCCGGCAGCTATTTAAATAGCCGGCTTTTCAGCGCAGTGTGAACGGGTGAAGCCGGCTTTTAAAAAAGCCGGCAAAAACCCTTCTTTTTAGCCGGGTCTAAGACCCGGCTAAAGAGACCCGGCTTCACCGTTCACATTGCCAGAAAAAGCCGGGGTTTTCATGAAAGCCGGCAATTTCATGAAAACCCCGACTTTTTCATGGTAATCTGAACGGGGTATAACATACTTATAAAAAACACAATAATGGTAGAGTAATCACTTTTTAAAAAAGTAATAATGGTTTTAGAAATTTTAACTAATTTTAACATCAAGATACTAAATTGTCTAGGGACATCACAACTCCCACTAAAATATATAATGGATCATCATCATACTAAACTTTATACTAAATAAGATTAATTTCTTCTCAGGAAAAATACCTAATACCACCGGCTAGAAATATCTCTCTGGTGCACATACTAATAAATTTAAAACTAGTATAGTTTTTAAAAAGAAAGACTTTTATTTTTAAAAAAGAGAAAGAGAGTGACATAGAACTTTAACTCTAATACCTCTAAACTGAGTAATAACACAACACCCCGCTTAGAGAACAAGGGTCCTTCTAATTACAGAAATGGGGTCAACTCAAAGCTTTCATTCAGACCCACTGGACTAAGTGTGTTTAGGGTGCCTATCCAAAAACATTCTCTTTGAGATAGTTTTTTCAGGTGGTCCCCACCTCTTACATCCTTAATGATATGTTCAATGGCCCGAATTGTAAGGCCATCGATTTTACCACCATGGATCGCTTTAAAGTGGTGAGACACACTATGGGCCTCATTTACTAAAATCACTTTGGATGAGAATGAGAAGGAGAAGAAGACTACTAGCAACTGCTCCCGATCAGCTAGCAACTTACCCAAGACCGATGACAGCTTAACAGTGAGTGTTATATGTTGGTTTTTTTCACTTTAACATGGAGCAGACATTTTTAACATTTTAATGAATGGACATGACACCTTACATTAGCTAAGCCACAAAATATTATTAAATCATTTTTAGAGGAGGACAAATAGGCAGAAAGGACAATCTTTGGCCACATGCAGTATTTAACATAACAGAAGGGAACAAGTACATTGTTTATTCTTTAATACGAGGATGTCCAAGCATTTTTATTACTGTGGGCACGTGTATTAGATAACATTTAAAGGGGCTTAGATTATTTTATTCACCAGTGTGTTGTGGAATAGTAGGATGTAAAGTATAAGTAATGTATATTTACTTTGTGTACTGTTTTTTTTTTTTTTAGAATGGCCAGAGTATAGCATGGTATTAACCCTTACAATGCTGTCTCTTATAGTACTAGCAGACACAGCATGGCCAGAAACACATGGCCATGCTGTGCCTCCTAGTACTATCAGTGTCAGCATGATAATGGTTATAACATGCTGCGCTTCACTTTTTTAATATGAAAAACACATGTCAAACATGTTGACATGTGTTTTTCAGCTAACACAGAAGGCACTTTTTTATGGGGATTTTTCCTAGCAAGTCGATGAACATTTTATTAAGCAATGCTGAAAAAAATCGACATGGTGATGTTTGCCATGGCGATTTTTTACAAGGCAAAAGTCCCAGGACTTTGCCTTTAGTGAATGCGGCGATTGCATAATCGCAGCCAAAGTACCAGGATTTTGGTCGATTTGGGCTAAAGTGACCTTTAAATGTAAATGGAGCCCCATGTAAGGGATTTTGATTCACTATATTTATATAATGTTCTAGAGCTCTGATTTTGAGAGCTCAATTTGTTTTACCTATATAGGACTTGCCACATTGACATTACAACACATAAATAACAAAGGTCAAGTTACAATTCATAAAGCCATTGATTTTACATTTTTTAAACCCAGTAAGATCAGAAAAACATTTATCTTTAGAAATAAATTTGCAGATTTTACAATGACCACACTGAAAGCACCCATTGAAAGCACCCATTGGATCTACTTATCAGTGAGTTTGTTGGAGAAATAGGCCTCAATAAACTGGGAGCCAGTAATGATTTAAGGGTCTTGGCTCTCCTAAATTTAACAGCAGGTTTTTTTCGGGAGAACAGGAGCCAGGCCCCCTCTCTGTGTACAAATACAAATTTAGATACTTGAGGAATTTCCGCACACTTAAGTCGGAGGCCCATTTGTACAGAGTCTCTATAATGCGTGGATAATAATGTGTAGATAGTGTAGCCCAATGTTTGCATATGCGTCAGAATCTGGATCCAACTCATAGCTCTTCTTATTAAACCAACCACACCACACAGAATTTATTGAAACTGGCGTCCTTCCGAATTTATAGAAAATAATAAATAGTTTACATAACTCCTACAAAATAGCAACTCTCATTTTGGATTGCTAAAATGACTTTTTCAATTGCAACTAGTCAAATTGTAGCTTCTTTTTTGTAAATATACTGAGTAATTGTTAGCTACAATCCGATTGGTTGCTATGGGCAACAACTCTAAAATAGATTTGATTAATTAATTAATCTACCTCTTTGTACTTGAAGAAACAGTCAACAATATTCAGCAGCAACTGCAGTCTATATAAGAGAAGAAAGCTAATACCCCTTTTACAGCACCTATAAAAACCCAGGTTGTTGGCCTTAGACCCAGGTCAAGGCTCCAACAACCCAGGTTTGGTGGTGATGTGAAAGGTACCAGGGTCCTGGCCCCGGGTCTAATGACCCAGGACTCAGACATGGGAAAAGAGAAGGGTTTTTCCTGTGTCCGACCCGGTAAGTGATGGTGTGAAAGGGCGTTGCTGGGGTGACGATCTGAAATTGAAATTAGATTGCAGATGCAATCTTAAATCACAGTATATTACACATAAATAGATTTCATTTAGGTTCAATTATATATAGCTCTATATGATCTTAGTATATTTCTTTTATGAAGCCTGAAGGTAAGTGGCGTAATTAGTCTGAAAACTATTTGTGGTTATTTAGATAATGGACAGAAACTGTTGTTTCAGAGCTTTCTACAAGCATTTAGATGGATTAGCTATATTATATTTTATTGTCCTGTATTAATTATGTTTCTTAGACAGAAGTATTTTTTTGTACTTTTTACCCAATACCTCAGTTATGCCACCAGTTTCTAGGGTTAGAAAGTTTTAGTTTGGTACTGCTGTGTGCAAGTGCTTCTGAAATGATGTTGCAGCTTACTTTCCTGTTATTTGTGCACATTTTGTTTCACATGACAATGACATTTTGCTTACCATCTGTGTTCTCAAACACAACAGTGTGTAATAGAAAAGCCACATCTCCTTTCTCCACTAGACACCTAAAACCAAAACAAAAGGGATGTGAAAAAGCCTTCAGATTTATTAACTGTTTAATTTGTACATGTGAATGGATGATGATAATGCTTAAATAATTATTCCACCAAGCTCACAGGGAGGGCTGTTACCAGGCCTTATTGCAAACTTTGGAAAATACTCAGCAAGGTCACAGCTCCCACTGCCATACTCTGAGAAACACATACTATGCAATGAGGTTTGGAGACACCTGCTTTGTTCTTTACGAGCCAGCTTTGCAGTAATTATAGCCCCTAGACCTGGGGTCGTTACATCAATCTAAAGACATTTATTAAGATAAGTTCGGACCATTTTATCCCATTTGGATGTTCTAGGACAGTTTCACAACACCAGGCGTGCCACAGCTTAGCCAACACTGTTCTAGGCTGACAATTCCAGTTAAGTGCAAAATAAATTGTGATACTGATCTACAATATTGTCAAATTCTATTGACATTTTGCACAAAAGTCTGTGAGTTCTTATACCTGAAGGCACCTTGGTCACCAAAATAAGCTTCATTGTCACTTAGAGAGCATTTGGTAAACGCTTTGGTATTCTTGGTGTCACCAATACACAGCTCACAAAGGTTGGAATTGCTAGGCGATCCAGGGGCACAGCTCTGACTGAAGAAGGAACCTGTCCAGAACAGATAAATGTAAATGAATATAAATGTATTCCTTTAAGTTATATTCTAACTAAATGTTATGATATCAAGGTATGCAAAATAAAATCCATTATTTTGCTGATGGATTCCCAAATCTATACTCACAACCACATTTGAAAAATAATCAATTAAAACTAAACTTTTAATAAGATTACATAACAACTTATTAAGTTAATAAAAGTCAAAATATTATTTGGGTGAGCTACACTGCAAACTGCATAGTAATTAATACAATATATATAAAATTAGTAAGAAGAACCAAAATTTGCAATATAATACAGTAAAATGTAGCAATAAGCAAAATCTAGAGTTTCACACAATATGGAATAGGGGTCAAAATTTGAAACAAATATAACCATAGGCAGCAATATGTATCGCACATACAGTAAATGAGAACAGCAATAAATTATTGATGAAAAATTCATTCAATAGATTGTGTTGTATGGGTGTGGGTCCCTGTCGAGAACGGCCCTGGAAAAACAATTGCTTCTGCCTTGAAAAGGCAAAGCAATCAATCCCTGGAGCACTCAACACCATATTCTGAAAGGTAAGTGAGGATTCTAACCCCAACCCTCTCCCTAATCCTTACTCTAACCCTCCCCTTCTATTACCCTAACCCTCCCTTCCACGCAGCCTGATCCTAACCCCCCTTCCCTGCAGCCTGACCCTAAACCCCCTTCCATGCAGCCTGATTTTAACCCTAACCCACCTTTTCCATGTCCCTAACCCTCCTTTGCCCAGAGCCTAACCCAAACCCTCCAGCTAAGCCTAAAAGTTCCCACAGAGGTTACTCACCTACCGGTGATCCGGTGGTGTCGTTGGGTCTGGCCGCTTCTGAAAATTAGAGCCACACCTGAGGTGCACCTTGTTTATCCCTTACCACACACCCATCGGTGCGGAGACTCCCATCGGTGTTGTATCATAGGCAGGAAAAGCTCCCTTTTCTAATAAGGACCAAAGGCTTCTCTAAATGGGGGTGCCTGCTGCCTCACGGCTGAATTTCTCCCCCAAAGGGGTTAAATTGCCCTTCCTACTCTACCAAAATACTATCCAACACCCTTCCTCCACCCTCTGACACTATGTGAGCATTCCATACAAGAGCATTGTATCTGCTCTTTTCTTCTTTTCTATCTCCCCTACTTTTGACACTGTTTGACACCACTCTCTTCTCATACATATGTTCTCATACAAATCTTACAATCACTAGGTATTCAGGACACAGCTCTTTCCTGGTTCACATCTTACCTCACTAATCACTCTTTCAGTGCTTTTCTGGATCTACATCTCTTGCCCTTTCTCTGTTGGTGTTCCACAAGGCTCAGTATTGGGTCCATTACTCTTTTCTATCTTTACCTCTTCACTTGGACAGCTCATAAAGTCATTTGGTTTTCAGTATCATCTCTATGCAGATGATACACAAATCTACCTACCTACCCACCCCTGATCTATCACCAACTGTGCTGGCCCGCGTAACTGAATGTCTTTCTGCCATTTCATCCTGGATGTCTTCCCTCCATCTCAAACTCAATCTTTCAAAAACAGAGCTATTATTAATATTTCCTCCTTCCAACTTCCTGTTGACAACACAAACATTTTCCCTACGCTTCAAGCTCGTTGCCTAGGTGTTACACTTTACACTTTGTTCCCCACATACAATCTGTTTTTTAATCCTGTTACATACACAATAAAAAATCTCCAGAATACGAAAATATCTCTCACAAGACACTGCTAAAAATTTCTCATTCATGCAATGATCATCTCCCACATTGATTACTGCAATGCTCTCCTTATTGGACTCCCACAATATAAAATTACCCCTCTACAGTCTATATTGCCTGCAGCAAGACTGATATTCATTAAATAAATACTCTACAAGTGCCTGTATAAATCACTAAGTATAGGAAAGTTGGAAAATAAAGATGTTGAACCGGATTCACTCTTTCGTGTGTGTGATCTGTAGGTGCGGATACACATGTATCCCCTCCTACTTCTCCGGTCCCCCGCCACCCGTTTTTAGGTACGTCATGGCACTTACGAGTGCCATAGGGCTACCTTATGTAACTGTGCGTAGTTTCCTTCTTAAGAACGGACCTTTCTTCTCCCCGCCTCCTCCCTGGCTAATCTAAATCCCTTCCCCTCCCACTTCTACCTAATCACTCGGATGCGGCTTAAGGCTGCCTCTTTCTAACTAAACTACTCAGTGCAGTCTTTAAAGACAGCACGGAGGCAATCTACATACCTAACTGGTACGTAGATTGCGTAAATGACCTACTATGTTTGCGTAATAGGTAATTTCTTAGAAATACACACCTAAGAACCAGAAGCTTCTTAGGTGTGAATACAGGGCATTGTGTGAAAATTAGTTGCGGTGAGCATACCAAACGGGAAACCGAGGTCCACCTCTTTCACCTCTTACCACACACCCAACACGCATTTCGCCACTTGCTTTTACCCTTGACAAATAAAGTGTGGAAAGAAACTCAGGTGTGTGGTAAGGGATGAACAAGGTGCACCTCAGGTGTGTGGTAAGAGATGAACAAGGAGCACCTCAGGTGTATGGTAAGGGATGAACAAGGAGCACCTCAGGTGTATGGTAAGGGATGAACAAGGTGCACCTCAGGTGTGTGGTAAGAGATGAACAAGGTGCACCTCAGGTGTGTGGTGAGGGATAAAGAGGTGCCTATTCTTACTAAATTAATATATATATGTAGAAATTATTATGCAGCTTGCAGTGTAGCACATCCAAATAATAATTTAGCTTTTTATTAACTTCATTAGTTTTCATGTAATCTTATTAAAAGTTATGTTTTCATTTAATAATTTTAAAATCGGTGTGAATCTATATTTGGGTATCCATCAACTAATTAACACTTATATATGTTATTGCAGTTGGGTGTGCACCCTAATCATTCTATCTTCTATTTGGCATCTTGTGCTGGGTGGTTGTGTATGTTTGTATTAGACTGATGGTAGCACCCTCCCCCCACAATGAATGATATTAATTGAAAATTAGGGGGTCTTTACTTAAGCATTATTATTTTGATACCTGTGCTAACTCAAAAACTTTTTTGTCTGTTATGGTGGAATATATACTGTCCTATGAATAATCATTTAATGATGCTACTAAACAGCTCTTACACTATACAGTGTCTAGTACAGCACAGTATGCCTCTACAGAATTATTCTTAGCTGGTAACTTAACCAAGAAGTCAGTGTATTTGTAACACCATGCACATTTGCAGATTTCTAGAGACGTGACAAAACGCAAAAGATTTTGTAATGTGCCACTGCTGTTTTGCACTTCATAATATAAGACAATGGAAATGATTGGTTTTTACTGTATAATTAATGAAAATAATAATATTACTTCGTAGTATGTTTTATTTCCTAGAATACTTTACACTCTGACGTACTGTAACAAATACCAACTGTTGAATGGAGTGGAAGGTAAAGACAATAGATTATTTTTTTATACTCACCGAAATCACAAATATTGTTCTGCTTACTGATCAGATTGAGGGGGATTGTCCAGCTATTGACATGACCTACACCTGTGTGACAGGACTTTTTTCCTTTAAGGTTTTTCCATGTGATATCTTTGTTGCTTTTTTTCACCAAGGCTACTACAAAAGGGGTGCCAAAATCGTGACCTGAAGAAGAAAAAGAGTTAGTGCCTACTGTTTATAAGACATGATAAACAATGCACACATATTGCTAAGTTCTAGACACTGATTTTTAACTCTAAAGCTAACTATACACTGGTCTGGATATTGGCGCCTTTCGACTCTCCTGCTGGGACTGATAATCCTGGCTGAAAAGGGAAAACCTGCCAATATTGTCAGCAGACCTTTGCAGCTGATTGGTCTCCTCCGTGCAGGCCTCCTGTCAATCTTGGTAGGAGACCTGTGCAGCTAGCTGACTGGCTGGCTGTAAGAGAACTCTGGTAAGTGCGTAGGTTCTCCACCTCCTGGCTGGAGTTTCCCCATCTCTCTGACTCCGTAATTATCTACAAGTACAGAAGTAATATAGTATGAAAGCCCTGAATCTCTTGCAGAATACAGAGCTTCTATTACTTTATTTCTGCTGTACCCGCCGATAATTATGGAGTCAGACAGAGGGGGAACCTCTGGCCAGGTGGTGGAGGTACAGGTCTGATACTTGGATAATAGCCACACACTAGGCAATATCGGTAGCTTGGGTCCAATACATTTTTAACATTTAAATTATAGCACCAAGCATTTTGATCATTTAATTGCTGTTAAGGAAAAAAAAATCAGGGCCATAAACTAGAATGTTTTTGGTCCAATAACCTAATACTTAAATGATTGCACCAATAATCATTCTAGTAAATGACCAGCTTAAGATCTTGAATCAGTGGAAAATGGTGAATTATTAAAAAGGACGGGGGTCCTGTTATTACAGAAATACAACCCAAATCAGTGTTCTCTATGAACTGTCCAGGAATTATCAGATGCTGTGTTTATATACACCATGCTACACTCTCTCTCCCTCCCCTCCTCCCCCTCCATATATATATATATACCCTCTTTCTCTCTCTCTCTCTCTCTCCTCCATGAGGAAAGAGGGTCCTCCCCCTACCCTCTTTCTCTCTCTCTCTCTCTCTCCTCCATGAGGAAAGAGGGTCCTCCCCCTACCCTCTTTCTCTCTCTCTCTCTCTCTCCTCCATGAGGAAAGAGGGTCCTCCCCCTACCCTCTTTCTCTCTCTCTCTCTCTCTCCTCCATGAGGAAAGAGGGTCCTCCCCCTACCCTCTTTCTCTCTCTCTCTCTCTCTCCTCCATGAGGAAAGAGGGTCCTCCCCCTACCCTCTTTCTCTCTCTCTCTCTCTCTCCTCCATGAGGAAAGAGGGTCCTCCCCCTACCCTCTTTCTCTCTCTCTCTCTCTCTCCTCCATGAGGAAAGAGGGTCCTCCCCCTACCCTCTTTCTCTCTCTCTCTCTCTCTCCTCCATGAGGAAAGAGGGTCCTCCCCCTACCCTCTTTCTCTCTCTCTCTCTCTCTCCTCCATGAGGAAAGAGGGTCCTCCCCCTACCCTCTTTCTCTCTCTCTCTCTCTCTCCTCCATGAGGAAAGAGGGTCCTCCCCCTACCCTCTTTCTCTCTCTCTCTCTCTCTCCTCCATGAGGAAAGAGGGTCCTCCCCCTACCCTCTTTCTCTCTCTCTCTCTCTCTCCTCCATGAGGAAAGAGGGTCCTCCCCCTACCCTCTTTCTCTCTCTCTCTCTCTCTCCTCCATGAGGAAAGAGGGTCCTCCCCCTACCCTCTTTCTCTCTCTCTCTCTCTCTCCTCCATGAGGAAAGAGGGTCCTCCCCCTACCCTCTTTCTCTCTCTCTCTCTCTCTCCTCCATGAGGAAAGAGGGTCCTCCCCCTACCCTCTTTCTCTCTCTCTCTCTCTCTCCTCCATGAGGAAAGAGGGTCCTCCCCCTACCCTCTTTCTCTCTCTCTCTCTCTCTCCTCCATGAGGAAAGAGGGTCCTCCCCCTACCCTCTTTCTCTCTCTCTCTCTCTCTCCTCCATGAGGAAAGAGGGTCCTCCCCCTACCCTCTTTCTCTCTCTCTCTCTCTCTCCTCCATGAGGAAAGAGGGTCCTCCCCCTACCCTCTTTCTCTCTCTCTCTCTCTCTCCTCCATGAGGAAAGAGGGTCCTCCCCCTACCCTCTTTCTCTCTCTCTCTCTCTCTCCTCCATGAGGAAAGAGGGTCCTCCCCCTACCCTCTTTCTCTCTCTCTCTCTCTCTCCTCCATGAGGAAAGAGGGTCCTCCCCCTACCCTCTTTCTCTCTCTCTCTCTCTCTCCTCCATGAGGAAAGAGGGTCCTCCCCCTACCCTCTTTCTCTCTCTCTCTCTCTCTCCTCCATGAGGAAAGAGGGTCCTCCCCCTACCCTCTTTCTCTCTCTCTCTCTCTCTCCTCCATGAGGAAAGAGGGTCCTCCCCCTACCCTCTTTCTCTCTCTCTCTCTCTCTCCTCCATGAGGAAAGAGGGTCCTCCCCCTACCCTCTTTCTCTCTCTCTCTCTCTCTCCTCCATGAGGAAAGAGGGTCCTCCCCCTACCCTCTTTCTCTCTCTCTCTCTCTCTCCTCCATGAGGAAAGAGGGTCCTCCCCCTACCCTCTTTCTCTCTCTCTCTCTCTCTCCTCCATGAGGAAAGAGGGTCCTCCCCCTACCCTCTTTCTCTCTCTCTCTCTCTCTCCTCCATGAGGAAAGAGGGTCCTCCCCCTACCCTCTTTCTCTCTCTCTCTCTCTCTCCTCCATGAGGAAAGAGGGTCCTCCCCCTACCCTCTTTCTCTCTCTCTCTCTCTCTCCTCCATGAGGAAAGAGGGTCCTCCCCCTACCCTCTTTCTCTCTCTCTCTCTCTCTCCTCCATGAGGAAAGAGGGTCCTCCCCCTACCCTCTTTCTCTCTCTCTCTCTCTCTCCTCCATGAGGAAAGAGGGTCCTCCCCCTACCCTCTTTCTCTCTCTCTCTCTCTCTCCTCCATGAGGAAAGAGGGTCCTCCCCCTACACTCTCTCTCTCTCTCTCCTCCATGAGGAAAGAGGGTCCCCCCCCTACACTCTCTCTCTCTCTCTCTCTCTTCCATGAGGAAAGAGGGTCCTCCCCCTACACACTCTCTCTCTCTCTCTCTCTCTCTCCTCCATGAGGAAAGAGGGTCCTCCCCCTACACTCTCTCTCTCTCCTCCAACTTCTCTCCCTCTGTCAGGCATGTGGTTCCTGTTGTGGATTTGCTTGGCATGGAATGGAATGCTCTATATTTCTATGAACTTTAACACATTTTTGAAACACTACGGGTACCCGGAGCTGAGAACGTTTGAGAAGCACTGGCCTATTGTATGTAGGCAAATAACTAAGTTTACTAAAATCCCAATACAAAGGGCACTATGCGCCATGACTATGTACTAATGCTTTATTTTAGAGGAGCACCAGATGTTAATAATACAGAAATGTGTAAGGCATCTGGGCAAATGAGAGCAGAGCTAGCTAGATATTATGGTGCCAGGGGCAACCTTGAATTAGTAACTGGTTTAACCTTAAAAATTAACTTGCTCCTTGGGCAACCACCCCTATCGCACATCCCTGGTTACAGCCCTGCCTTCAACCACACCACTGAACATGCTTATCACAACGTTGAAAGGTTTGCGTTGATATATATCAAAGTATTTCAAACAAGCAATTAAAATAAATTTTTGGTGAGAGCTTTAATATTGACACATTACATTTGTTAAATATAAGGAAATACATTTCACTGGTGTAAGCTATAAGGGCATAGAACATTTTTAGGCAGGGGGAAAGATATTTTGTTTTAGCAACCTAAATGTCCCTTTATTTTGTGTGTGAATATGCCATGAATGTGCCACATAGTAAAGTATTCTGTACGTGATTATGACACAATCAGAGCACCAGTTCTTAACACCATGTTTACATGCTCTTAAATAGGTTTGGGGCTGTCCCCCACTTTAGATACCACATTAGTTACAAGATATAATGTATTGTATTGTTAGCCACCATGGCTATGTTGCACAATGTTATTCCATAGGACTCACTGAAGGCTCCCCAGATCTTACCTTTGTTTTGATACTCCTCTACTGCTGGCACCAGTCCACACGTCAAAGCTGTATATGAGTAGCTTGCATCCAGGGTAACTGCATCTGCTTCCCCTTTCTGCAGAAATAGAGTAAAATAAACATGATGCAGATGGATGGATAGATAGATAGATAGATAGATAGGTAGGTTCTGGTGAACAGCACTCTCATACTGTATAAAATATGCCCAGGTGTATAATGCTGTGTAGCCAGGGCAGTACGGTGGCTCAGTGAGTAGCACTTGTGCCTCAAAGTGTCATGAGTTCGATTCCTGGACTAGGCCTTATCTGTGTGGAGTTTGTATGTTCTCCCTGTGTCTGTGTGGGCTTTCTCTGGGTGCTCTGGTTTCTACCACATACCAAAAACTTGCTGGTAGCTTAATTGACTACTAAATTAACCCTAGTGTGCATGTGTGTGTGTGTTAGGAACTGTAGTATGTAGCTCCAATAGGGGCAGGAACTGATGTTAATCTGTGTCAAGTGTTAATAATAAAGGGTGTTGCTTTAGGCTGGAAGTATCAAACCACTCAGGGACTTAGTGCTGCAAAAATAATAAATGTTATTTTTTTCTTTTACATAAATAGATAGGCAGGAGTCACATCACTGCTGCGTTCTACAATGCGAACTGCCGACAATTGCCATCAGTCTGCATTCAGGTGTAGTCCTTTTCGAATTCAAGACCATCGTACCGATGAACCATACTCCATTAGTATGTAGGCAAACACATTTTCAATGAATTTATAGACTTGTTCTTAGCTCACCAGAATTTGCTTAATACAATTCCAAGGAGATGAGGATACTGTGCATGAAATGGCCCCACCGCTTACAGCGGACCAGCTATCACACTTCTCCTTCTCCGGTCTGCTTATTGTACACCAGCGCACGTTATTCTTGGAATGAGGGTTCACTATTGAATAATAAATGAATAATAAAAAATAAAAGCCTCATGGGAACACTTCTGAAATAAGATCAGCTTTGTGTTTCTGTTATTATTCTTATAATAGGTTATAATCAGTTATACAGGAAATTACTGTATATACAGTATATGCATACATCCACAGAAGTGCTACTTACCCACAGTCAGTGCTTTTATGTCATTAAACAATTCTGATCCTAAAAATAGGAAAGTATCCATTTCCGAAGGAAGGGGGATAAGACTTTTGGTACTGTCTTCAAAGAGCAGATCTTTCCCAAAGCTGGATCTAAATAGGTTGCAGTTTTTTTTCTAAGAAAAAGACAAAAACGACAGACTTAAAATTCACCAATGATAAAACTACTTCACATGTTACACTGAGTCGGAGTCTACATTATGACAGATTGTGCACAGAAAGTCTGCGTGGTCATGACTTGGTATTTCTTGTAGTCAATTATTATGTAGGTTGATACTTAGCTGTAGTGTGTCCATTGGCTTACAAAATTCACACCACCTCAGCACCAATTCTAAATAGTAATGATAGCTTGCAGAAAAAATGAGCCGTGCGCCTCCTGGCCATTCATCATGCTGATATACTCATCTGTCTGCACTCTACCCAATTAGAGGCAGGTGTTTAGAACAGTTATGCAAGCACTTATATTCCTGTGAGCAAAACACCTTTTAATTGACATTCACTATGCGTAACAGTAAGTAACTCAGGTCTCCCTTTACAAAACTGAATTTTATCTCATGAAATTAAAGTTTTTTGTCTTTACATAACTATGATCAATAGCAGTAGCACTCGCCATCGCCAGCCTGCTCTAATGAATGGGTGTCGGTTGATTTACCAGTCCGTAAAAATATTATAAAGAACGCCAGCTGAGGATCCCAGCGGTCTCCCCATATACCCCCCTTTTCCTCTTCCTAATATCTGTAATTAAGGGGAGAGAAAGGGGTGTATATATCGGGGGAACGCTGCAATACACAGAATGTGAGCATGTAAATAAAAAATGTATTCATTATATATATAACAATCACACACACACACAGATAGATATATATATATACACACATTTTATGGATTATGCTGATCTACTTTCCTTGATTAGTTCTTGCAGGGCTATTATTAGTAAATGTATATATTGTATATAGTAAATATATATAGTTATTATAGTAAGAGTGGTTTTGCGCACACAGGTGTTTAGAGGAATATAACTGGCTGTATTGTGCTTTTCCAGTTTGCATGTATATTGTTCTCATTCTGTAGTACAGATGGCTGGTGCTTTTTCTTTCTTAATACAGTATAGGTGTTCCCTACGCACAGCGTCCTATACAAACTTATAATGCAACTCCATTTTAAGTGAGGGCAGAAATCTTAGGGTTCCATAGGTAGTATACTTAAAAAGGATTACTTAAGGGTGCAGTTAAAATCTAAGTAAGTTAACTGGTATATAGACAAGGCAATTAGCTAATTTTCATTACATTAATTTGTCGCTACTCCGTTATGCATGGGTTCAATACAAATGTAGTGATGTGGGTGTTTTGGGTGTATATGTATTTGGTCTATATTATTGGTCATAGGCATACATTGGTGTGTCAGCATCGAGAGGTCTTACATGCTGCAATACTGGATGTAGCTGCAAATATGCATTATTTTGTGGATTTTATCAAATTTCAATGAAATACTTGATCAGATTCAGAAAGATCTAATTGTACATTTTGCCCCAGCCCACCCTGTGTGATGCATATAAAGCATGTAACTACCTGAGCTTCAAGAAGAAATTCGGTGATATCCGCAGTTTTGTCGCCAGTGCTTCTGGTCACCACAGCATGTGAAGGAACTTTTCCTAGATTGCACTCTTTATATGCACTTAAAGGTTTTCTAGTGTTGTCTGGACACAGCAGCTCGTAATTATCCGAGTACTCGCCTGGATAATAAAAGTCAGCATTTATATAGATTTAAGGACTGTATTAATAGAGTAGACATAGACAATCTAGATCTCTGCCCAGTTAATGTTTAATTACTGCCAAAGATAATAATTAATAATTGTCTAAATGTCTAAAATGCTCTAAAGTGCTAAAACTTTATGAGCTAACTCCAGGTAATTCATATAAGACCTTTACATAAAATATATTTATTACATAAATGTAGCTGTTATTTCAATTTTGGGTCATGTTGGAGGGTATGTTATAGTATATTATGTCTAAATTAGAAGATCTGGATGTCGGGTAAAAAGCTGATTTGTGCTGTAACTCACCAGACAAAGCTGTGTTTTCCACAAAAGCTACATCTCCCTTATCTTCTCTTAAACATCTGCATACAGAAAAAAAATAATTTAGTAATTATTATTATTACTTTCAGAGGTTTTTTTATTTGTTTTTTTTTTTACAAGTAAATAGGCAGCACAGTAAAAACATAAGGCAGCCTTTCACAGTCATACATACATTACAGTTATTGGGCCGGATCCAGAACTACGTTCTTCTTCCATAGACGGACGTAATTCAATGAACAATAGCTACTGCGCATGCGTAGTAGCTATTGTACGTAATCTGCGTATCGTTTCGATACGTAGATTGAGTATATGCGGTCTAAAAGACCGCATATTGTTCATTGAATTACGTCCGACTATGGAAGAAGGACGTAGTTCTGGATCTACCCCATTATTTTTAACATTTGATCTGGAATTTGGATACACAAATATGTCTGTAAACACTTAGTTAAAAAGTTAGTTTGTTGCATGTATTGTGCCCAAACTCAGAGATGTTTCCCAAGCGATGAGCTGACCTGACCAAGTCTAATAAATAAGTAGTTCAATGATTAATTCTTTGCCAGTAATATCAAAGTCATGAAAGGTATTAAAGTCCACTCCTACTGCTTACCTGAAAGCCCCTTCATCTCCATAGTATGGCTCAGTGTCACTCTTCTTACACCTCTTATCTCCCTGTCCTGCACACTGTTTACACAAGTTTTCCTCTTTAGATGATGGAATGCAGCTGGATGAGAAGAACCTTGAAACAGCTAAATTAGAGATATATATTATATTACAGACAGTGATTATGATTTTAAGAAAATATATAATTTGAACATAAAAATGACCACCATTATGTACAGTGCAAGTAGTCTTACAATATGCTGTGATTACATTGCAGAGTTTGTTAAATGTGTAACACTGAGCCACCCTGACCTACGATAAATACCTCATCAGCTCCAAGCACATCATTCAGTAACTAAGGGCAGGACAACTGTCCCTGGCCCACAGCTGATGGGGGCCCGCCATCATTACAGGGCCAATGTACAGAGAACAATTTCTCTGCCCATCGGCCAGATGGTAACGCAGGTCTGCGGGGCCCCGCCCACATATCTTCACCAATGACGTCACATAGGGGACGGGGCCCCACAAATTCTGAGGATGGCCCTGACTAAATGCTCCATTTCCTAAATGGTAAAGATTTTATTTTCAGTAGATAAAGGCGGTTATCAGCTGAATATGGCCGTTATCTCCTGAATACGCAGTCTTCACCATTTACAAAGCTTTGATCGCCATGGAAACCATAGCGATCACCCACCTCCAGCCCACTCTAATGAATGCGGGCAGGCTGATCGCTATATTTACTAAGTATCAGTGCGGATTTTAACAATCCATGGTGACACACTATATAATGCCATCTAAGGATAGCGTAAGTGTTATTATTCCAGCGGCCTCCCTATATACTCCCTTTTTCCTCCTCCTATTAGCTGTTATTATATTTAGGGATACCGCCAGAATACACAGAATGGGCTGGATCCAGGCTTAAGCAAGTGCTTGAAATGAGTTACTCCTGGGTTAAACCATGTTGATTGCAGGGGAGTCATATTTCATCTGTTGCAAACAGTATTAGAGTTGAGAGGTGATGTTTCCTATCCCAAGTCTAAATAACAGTGTGATCAGTATCTATGTGCAGTAAGCAATTCAAAGATATATTCCTGCATGCAAAATTTAATTTACTTGACTCCCCCTGCAATCAACATGGTATAGCCCAGGAGTAACTAATTTCAAGCACTTACTTAAGTCTGGATCCAGCCCATTCTGTGCATTAATAAAAAAAAAAAATTACAAATATTTGTTGTTATTTTTTTAAATTTTTTATAATGACAAAATAAATAAATACCGGTAATGCTATACATTTAAATGAAAAGGAAAAGAAAATAAATAAAGCATTAAACTCACCTGTCTGGTGTTTTTCTCTGAAGTCACGGAGATGAAGTCCTGGCATATGTACAGTGTAGTTAACTTTTGGGACTTGAAAATTCCCAAGTCCCAAAACTTATACACTGTGCATGTGCTGGGACTTAATCTACAATCGAAGTTGAACATCTCTAGAGCAAGAGGGGTAAGTATTAGTAAATACAATCCGCGCTATTGTCAGGCTCACTGCGAGCCTGGATGCTATCATTGGCTCTCGCTGCGCTAATGATAGTAAATGAAGCCCTAAATGCATTACTGTGCTAGAAGCCTTTGTCTTTTTATATTATTTGCTTCATGGCACTTTACATCATCCACCAACCAGGATCACACTGGCCCATGTTAGAGACTTAATATATGTATTTACCATAAATGTACTTTGCCTATGTGACACAACCACTATGTTGAAAAAATGTATAGGATGGTTTTAACATCTGACTGTGTATGAATGGAGAGGGCTAAGACCAGGCTTCATCCAAGCAATTGCTAATAAATCTGGGTGACATTCATGCTGGAGATAGATGGTTCCAACTTTGGCCTGTAGCTGCCTGTTAGCGTTACATGTATGGTCTAAGTTTACTTGTCTCTCTTCTCTACACTACCAAGTGCAGATGGGAATCCCTGTACTTGGAACAAAATAGCAGCGCCCATCACCTTTATCCAGTTGCAACAAACTGATGCCTTCTGCTTAAACGCCCACAAGCCGCTAATACCACTGAAACCAGCTGACATTAGTCAAGTACCAGAGGGTTCCAATATGGAACAGAAGAATTAACTTTTAATTGTGCTTTAGTAAAAACAAGCCTTTATTATCAATGGCCACTGCTAATTTTGATATTATTAAATTCATAAGAACACAAATACAACATGTACATTGTGGTTAATTGTGGTCTTTAGTATGTCGTTGTCCACTTCCACCTATATTCTCTGTTTAGTATATCATATTTACGTTCCATGTTTTGATGATCACTATGTGTACCTTTCTCGATAGGTTCCTTGTCAGGTCCGTCCCACAGCAGCAATGTTTTCTGCCGAAGTACTTTTATAGGTGCATCCCAGCCTGCTATCTTTCCCACTGCCGAGTGACAGGATCTTTTCCCTTTCAACTCATTAAACTGAAATGTCGTTGATCTCTTCACCACAGCTACTGCATAATGACATGGGCCTGAATCTGGAAGAGTAATTATAGTAAACGATTATTATTAATTGTACTAAGAATCAGAGAATGGTAACAGTACTAGAAAATGATATTGTTGGTGGATAGAAACTTTCTCACATCACTGTTTTTCGAAGTCCAAACCGCAGGATGTACTACTTGGTGTTTTGAAGCTGAGTAACTAGAGTATTCTTGGACATCCTTTTAAACACAACAGGTTTCTCTAGAAACTTGGTGGTTAGCCTCAGAGCTCCAAATTTAAAATATAATGCAGTAATTTGCCTGATTCTATTGGGTAATGAAAGTTTAATAACACTAGTAGCACAAAAGACTGCCTACATCAATCCTTCGATAGTCTATTGTGCATCTGCAACACGGGAGAAGGTGGTAGAGAAGAGTATATTCCAGGATGGGACAGAGCAGACACTGGAGGGGATTAATGAGGCAACACAGGGTAGATGATTAGTGTTACAAAACCAGATCCAGATATAATAGTTAGATGCGAGCGCACCTCAGGCAGCAGAGGTCATCTATCAGGTCACTGTGTGATCCTGATTTGCTTAAGAGACCACTCTCACTCATAGGCAAGGACTTAGCCAAGCCAGGAAATTAAGCTGGAAGACTGCTAGTATTTCAGGTCTTACATTAGTGTGTATATTTTATGCTGAGAAATCCCGGTAGTTTTTATGTTAGTAAACTTTGTTTTATTTTGGCTATTATTGCTATTTTAGATTATTGGATGATTTTATTACAAACACAGTTAGAATTACCTTGAACTCCACATATTGCTAGTGTTGTGCCGGGTTGGGTTCTTGTGCCATCTATCTCTTCACCATTAGAGTTAACGCACCAACAATGACCAGTGCTGCCATGACATTGCCGTGGTGTGTAGTCGCCCTTTTTATCACACTGAGGTATATTAGCACCTGGAGTTAGCGGTTTCCCAATTAGTTTCTGCCGTTCCTTCGAGCAGGGAGTGTCAGTCACTGAAACAGGAACAGAAAGTCATTCAGAAAAAAAAAATGATGATTTGTTTATACCAGATAAACCAAATAGATTTGTTCATACAGATAAACCAAATAGTCTCTGGTGTCACTTAAAGAATGGGATGTCAGCTTCCAAAACTTTAATGAAAAATCAAATGAAAAGACTATTGTAAAAAGATTGAGTTTTCTATCTTAATATTGGAACTTTATATTCAATATCATTTTCCAGTTAAAGTCAAGCTTCCCAATGCCTCTAGTAGATTCACAAAAAATAGTGAAAGAGATAAAAATAGAGTTCTTAACATAAACATTAGCAGGAATAACACCATAAATAATAACATAGTAAAAAAAAAAAATCAAAGAGACAAAGATAATTAGTGGCGGATCCAGAGCTAATAACGATACAAAAGTCTCCTATCAGTCAGTATTGTATTGGAATTCTGCATCAGAGTGTATTTGTCCAATTAAGAATTATGTGCTGAATTTGTCTGGTCTACTCTCTGTGCAATGAGATATGCATGGTGGGTGGGATATTGAATGGTTATCATACAGTAAGGTGTTCCAAAGCCTTTACATGCCATCAGGGGCATATCTACCCCTTAGCCAGGATGTCACTCGCCAAGGGCGCCAGCCAAAGGGGGGCACCGCCCAGCAATGCCACCCGTGGCTAAGGTGTTAGACTGCGGCTGGATGCTAAAATGAGGGACGACTGGCTGGTTCCTAGGCTCTAGCCTGTAAAGTAAGAAGACCTGGTGTGGAGGGCCGCTGGAGACACATGATAAGAAAACTAGGGGGAGGCTGGAGACCCATGATGAGGATACTAGGGGGGCAGGAGACTGGTGGCACATGATGGGAGTATTGGGGGGAAGGTGCTGGAGGCACATGATGGGAGTACTGGGTGGGGGCTGGTGGTACATGATGGGAGTACTGGGGAAGGCTGGAGGCACATGATAGGAGTACTGGGAGAGGCTGAAGGCACATGATGGGAGTACTGGGTGGGGATGTGCCTGAGGCACATGATGGAAGTACTGGGAATGAATGGGGGGGGGGCGCATTGCCAGGGGTGCTGGACCCATAGATACACCCCTGCATGCCATCCACCATTTTGTACAGCACATGAGCATTCCACATGCAGAGACTTAAGGTAGGATTCTGCATGAAAAAGGCCTATATGTGCTAGGGGAGTGCAGATGGGGTGCACATTGTCCTTGGGGTCTGATGATAATTAGTTTCGTATTTTAAGTAAATAGCATAATAACTAAAGTCACAGCTTTGTACTTCTGAGTCATCTGACGCTATAAGCCATATTTATCATTTGGTTTTGCTCTTAATCTTTTAAAAGCTCAGGAAATTATAATTGTTACGTTAGCCAAGCCAGGAAATGAAGCTGGAAGACTGCTAGTAGTTCAGGTCTTACACTAGTCTGTATATTTTATGCCGCTGAGAAATCCCAGTAGTTTTTATGTTAGTAAACTTTGTTTTATATTGGCTATTAATGCTATATTAGATTATTGGATGATTTTATTACAAACACAGTTAGAATTACCTTGAACTCCACATATTGCTAGTGTTGTGCCGGGTTGGGTTCTTGTGCCATCTATCTCTTCACCATTAGAGTTAACGCACCAACAATGACCAGTGCTGCCATGACATTGCCGTGGTGTGTAGTCGCCCTTTTTATCACACTGAGGTATATTAGCACCTGGAGTTAGCGGTTTCCCAATTAGTTTCTGCCGTTCCTTCGAGCAGGGAGTGTCAGTCACTGAAACAGGAACAGAAAGTCATTCAGAAAAAAAAAAATGATGATTTGTTCATACAGATAAACCAAATAGTCTCTGGTGTCACTTAAAGAATGGGATGTCAGCTTCCAAAACTTTAATGAAAAATCAAATGAAAAGACTATTGTAAAAAGATTGAGTTTTCTATCTTAATATTGGAACTTTATATTCAATATCATTTTCCAGTTAAAGTCAAGCTTCCCAATGCCTCTAGTAGATTCACTAAAAATAGTGAAAGAGATAAAAATAGAGTTCTTAACATAAACATTAGCAGGAATAACACCATAAATAATAACATAGTAAAAACAAATCAAAGAGACAAAGATAATTAGTGGCGGATCCAGAGCTAATAACGATACAAAAGTCTCCTATCAGTCAGTATTGTATTGGAATTCTGCATCAGAGTGTATTTGTCCAATTAAGAATTATGTGCTGAATTTGTCTGGTCTACTCTCTGTGCAATGAGATATGCATGGTGGGTGGGATATTGAATGGTTATCATACAGTAAGGTGTTCCAAAGCCTTTACATGCCATCAGGGGCATATCTACCCCTTAGCCAGGATGTCACTCGCCAAGGGCGCCAGCCAAAGGGGGGCGCCGCCCAGCAATGCCACCCGTGGCTTAGGTGTTAGACTGCGGCTGGATGCTAAAATGAGGGACGACTGGCTGGTTCCTAGGCTCTAGCCTGTAAAGTAAGAAGACCTGGTGGGGAGGGCCGCTGGAGACACATGATAAGAAAACTAGGGGGAGGCTGGAGACCCATGATGAGGATACTAGGGGGGCAGGAGACTGGTGGCACATGATGGGAGTATTGGGGGGAAGGTGCTGGAGGCACATGATGGGAGTACTGGGTGGGGGCTGGTGGTACATGATGGGAGTATTGGGGGTGGCTGGAGGCACATGATGGGAGTACTGGGAGAGGGTGGAGGCACATGATGGGAGTACTGGGTGGGGATGTGCCTGAGGCACATGATGGGAGTACTGGGAATGAATGGGGGGGGTGCATTGCCAGGGGTGCTGGACCCATAGATACACCCCTGCAGGCCATCCACCATTTTGTACAGCACATGGGCCTTCCACATGCAGAGACTTAATGTAGGATTCTGCATGAAAAAGGCCTATATGTGCTAGGGGAGTGCAGATGGGGTGCACATTGTCCTTGGGGTCTGATGATAATTAGTTTAGTATTTTAAGTAAATAGCATAATAACTAAAGTCACAGCTTTGTACAAATATGAAAATGGTGAAGTATAAGACTGGGGTACTTCTGAGTCATCTGATGCTATAAACCATATTTATCATTTGGTTTTGCTCTTAATCTTTTAAAAGCTCAAGAAATTATAATCTGTAAGTAGCTGCCCTATCTCTCTACCTCAATCCCAGCCATCTACTATAGTCCTAAAATCATTAATCTTTGGGGAAATCTGTTTTAGCACAATGAAACATTAGAAACGGGACAGTTAGAAGCTGATTTATTTACTGGAATAGACTTCATGTTTGTACTCTTTAGATATGAGATAACAGCCAGTGGATTACAAAAAGTTGGAGTTATTAACAAGACTTATATGAACATCTGGGGTTTGTCACATATGCTCACTAGTGCCCCTAGTGGTGGGGACAGACCACTCACTAGTGGTGCGTCTGAACCCAGATAAAAGAACTAGCACACAGAGAGAGAGCGGTACAGTGGACCTCTAGTGGTGGAGGATGCAGACAGAGTTACCAGGCGAATCGCACACACACACACCAGGGAAACTAAAGACAGTTCCAGATAGTAGACACACAAAGAGATGGTGAGATCGTAAGCACTGCACAAGAGACACAATAGTGTAATATTCAGTGCTGGATGGCCTAATACAGCAGGTGGCTAGGTGGAAAACACACGGATAACGAAGCACCAAGAGGTAAGGAAAACTGTGAAAGTGTTATGAGAATGGGGCACCAGGGCATTGAGTCTAACTACTGGTTAGGTTTTCACCAGAGCCCCTGATGGTGGGGATGGATTTGGCTTTGGCTGCAGGCAAATAGCAGGTATGGTAACCTGATACTTCAAGCCCCTTGACCAGGGTGAAACCCAATCACCCCTACAGAAGAAACTCAGACCAACACTGATGCATGCACATACACACATTATATAGGTGATATAGTATAAAGTGGTAGTGCTGGCCGATCCTGATAAGGGAAGGAATAATACTGAGAGAGGTGTTAAAAATAAACTTCTTTGAACCCTCGATGTGTGAAAAGATGTTTACATGAAGGAAAGGCAAGAATGGAAGACAAGGTAGCAGTGAGGGAAGCTAATACTATAACCGGCAATGTGAGACATATGCTGCCAGCTAATTACAGGTCCATTAGCTGTCAGCCCAGGACACACCTGATTGGAGGATGGCTGCACACAAAGTTTACTCGTGCCACACAATGAGGATCCAGCTATTATCCGACCCACCATGTAATTGGAGGATGTCCTGGCTGCTAGGACTGGTGAGAGGCAGTCCCAGGTAACGTTTTTATAAGCTGCAGGAACTACACATGATGGAATGATCAGTAAAGAGATGTTTACATAATGTCAGGCTGGCAACTGTATCTTATCTATGTTTATTCATGTATTAACAGGTATTTATTAGGGTCATCATATTATGTAGTGCTTTGCAACTTTAAACAATCACATAACAAGACTGTGTATTAACAGATAAGGTGGGTGAGGGCCATGCTCCCAAGCTTACAATCTATAAGGTTTAATACATAAGTGGAAGGGAGACTATATATCAAACAATGGACCATCCATGTTGTATCAGTGTTCTCTATGAACCAGTGGCAGGACTAAGGGTAATGGGTTTTTGTATGGAGGGGGAAAGCTTGCAAATTTGTGTAAAGAATGCATTAGAAAGGGAAATTAGAAAGCAAAGTGTAGCAGGTAGGGTAGACATGGAAAGGGCTATGTCCTGAATAACCAGGGATTGTTGTATTTGTATGAGAAGTGAGTGCTTAACAGTGTCAAAATCAGCAGCAAGATCCAGGAGAATTAAAGTGAGTAGTGACCTTTAGCCTTAGCAGTGATTAGATCACTAATGGTCAGTGGACAGCGCGGTTTTGGTGGAGTATTGGTAATGAAAGCTTGACTGAAGAGGATCCAGGAGATTGTGTATGGAGAGGATGTGCATGAAGTGAGTGTAGGTTAGTCTCTTCAGTGTCTTTGAGAGGCATAGAAGCTGAGAAATAGATAAATAATTTGAGAGAGTTAGGCCGGGAATTTTAGGAATTGATACAATTTGAATAAAGATGGAAAAATACCAGTAGAAAAGGGGAGATTGCAAGTTGTTGTTAAGGTTGGGATAAGCACAAAAGATGGGCATTGACTAACTTGTGAGAAACATGAACAAAAGGACAATGTTTAAGATAAAGACTTTGGGCCTGACCCTCATTTAGTAATGTTAGGGGAGAGAGTAACTAAAGAGTAATGGGGTAGATCCAGAACTACGTTTGCCGTACGTTTATTCGCGTAGCGTATATTCTTGTGCGTATATTCTATACACTCCCCTAGTAACACCCCTTGAACGTACGTATTTTGTCAAAATACGCTTTCCAAACCCTACCTTAACTTTTGCCAACGTAACCGCAGTGATACGCACACGTACATATGGGCAACACGAATTTACGCAGCTAAGCACGCCCATACTGTACAAGCTAAGCACGCCCATACTGTACACTTTAAATATAAACCCCCGCCTACTTAACGTATTTCAGACGTATTTTGAACTCACGTAAAATTGGCACGCCCACACGTAAGTATTTACGTGACAAATACGTGAATGGCCCATACGTTCACAATTACGCTACGTTATGGAGCGTATTTTCTATGGTGTCCATGCGCAGTACTTACCAAAAGGCAATTTTACGTCTCCGCCACGCGTAAATTCGCTCCGAAGCGTTGTTCTGGATCTGGGCCAATATCCTTACATGCGCAGGCCAGATCTTACTCAACAGATCTCCTAGTGTACGGCAAAACTTGTTTTCCTTATAACAAATGCCCACAAGACAGGCGGGGATAGGCATGCTAATTACAGTAAGTGCTGGGGGGAAGCAATCAGCAGTTCCAAAATGATCAATGCTCGGACAAAAGCAGATCTGTGCAGAGAAGATAAGGCAGCGTTATGGATACAAATGTGTCCAGAACTGTGCATGAAAGAGGGGAGTAACAGAGGCAGGTCCAGATTAATGTCCACATGGGCCTGGGGCTGGAAGGACCCACTGGAGTGACCAGTCATGCATTAGTGTGACCAGTATGGCAAAAGGAGCTTGCTAATATTACTTAGCTCCCTGAAGGCACATCTGCGTGCCACAATGGCTGATGGGAGGAGCCGCTGCAGCAGAGCATTTGCAGTGGCTCCAAAACTTTTTTTTATTATTGTGTTTATTTAGGATTTTTTAAATACAGACAAACAAGAACAATACAAACATATCCCAAAACCAACCATCCACACAATCCCCGAGGGAATAACAAAGCTAACACAGTGTTATGAACATATTCAGAGATGATCTTAAGTCAATGGGAGAGCAGGATACACATTTCAGTACTTAATCTTATCATGTATACATAATAGGTTGAACAAGTTAACAGTGAGGCTATGAGAGTACTTTTCTTTTTTGGTATAAACAAATACAGCAGACATATGATAACACTGAGGAAAGCTAAGGGACTTATTTATTTGTTGTATTATTAAACACGTTTAGATAGGCCCGCTCTTTGAATCACTTCATATATTAACAGCTCCTAGACTAAAGGGAAGTCTCCACATTGTCTAGTGTATTACTCAATAAGACTCCAAAAGGGGAGTCATACCAGTGGGACCAAATTTTATGAAATGTAGGTAATGCCTTGCGTTTGGTGTGTATAAACTTCTCATGGTTCATGGCACTATTAACCAGGGCCACCCAATTTTGAAAGACAGGAGAATCGCCATCCAGGTCTTTGCCATTATAACCAGAGCTAACAAGGTAAGTATCATGACATATTTAAATATAATTATAGAATGCTTCTCCTCTATGTCTATGCCAAAAATAAATGACCTTGGATTTAACGCTGAGCATCCTGGAGCTGTATCCCTGATACATCTCCATACATCCTTGTAAAAACTCTGAATCACTGGGCACTCCCACAATGAATGCAAAATTGGACATTTTATATATAAATGACACCACAGATCTGCTCAGAAGGAGAGCAGTGACCAAGGTACATGGAAAAAAAAGCCCGGCAGTTAACTGGAATGTCAAATCTTCATATTCATTGGATTTCTTGAGGTCTATTTATAAATGTTGGCCTGGGGCTGTAATCCCATTCCTCACATTGTTAACCTGGCCATGGACAGGGGGCTACATGGAGATCTGGATTAGGGCCTTTCTGTCTATTGTTTACTATTTGTAAAATTTATTATAATAGATGGTGAGTATACCATAAGCACAGGTACTCTTACCAGGAACTCCACATGTTGGGGGTGCTTGGCCAGGTTGAGTTCTTGTGCCAGCAATCTCTTCACCATTAGGTTTAGCACACCAACAGTGACCAGTGCTGCCGTGACATTGCTGTGGACTGTAGTCACCAGTTTCATCACACTGAGGTAGAAAGGCTCCCAGTACTGGTGTCCTGCCAGCTAGTTTCTGACGTTCTTCCAAGCAAACTAAAACGGGAACAAGTCATCATTTACAACAAAAATTTATTTACACAAATGTTTTTGGAACTTTCATTGGGATTCATATATGCACATGCAAAGGATAAATATATTAAGAGGGTTTTGCTAATAATGCTGCTGCCATATCATCATTTCTATCATTATCCTGGTGCTGTGACAGGGTCAAATGTTTACAGGATTGTAAAACTATTTAATTAGTTTAACTCGTGATGAGCTTTGCAGAGGATCAATGTAATTTAAGCTGTTCAGCTAATGGGCCATATTCAGAGATCCGTGAAAGGTTTGCAATTATACGCATGGACGTTGCAAGGCAACAGCCATGACACCCCCCCTCCCTCAAACACAGACGGGTTGCTGGAGACTTATGAGTCCCTCGAGCACTCTGATCTTTTAGTTGGCTTTTACGTGCGTATAATACTTACATACATGCGTATTTAACTAAACGTGCCCTCAAATACTTATTTAAATACATCCCCCCACCCACTTTCATGTATCTTTCTCCGGATGGAATACAACCACGCCCCTCCGTACATATGTTCCCAAGTGCAATTCACAAGTCCGTGCCTAGTGCGTAAAATCAACGTAGATTGTGTAAATTTAGTTACTACGCATGCGCAGTTTATCCGTTCCTAAAAATACGCACGGAACTCCCCGCCAAACGGTTCTCTGAATACGGCCCAATGTCATTATGATACCATTATGATACCTAGAATGTAAAACCAAAAAACCAAATCATCCGAAGCAGCTTTTATTATCAATACAATTCAAAATGATGGGCTTTGCAGAGGACCAATGTAATTCCAACTGTTCAGATAATGTCATTATGATACCTTTTATGATACCTAGAATGTAAAACCATAAAACCAAATCATCCGAAGCAGTCTTTATTATCAATGCAATTCAGAATTGTGAGAATGTACACACACTTATCATGTCAAATGGTCTGGAATTGTATGAGCGGACCAGTAATTTCATTTGTATGTACCCAGTTTTAGTATGTCCCACTGGTTTGTATTGGTAAGTTTCACCTCAGGATAGCATTAGCCAAGAAAGTCAGGATTAAAAAAAAAAAAATGTTTAGCAATTTATCATGGCATTTTTTTTTTATTTATTAATGTATTATTTTGTTTTATTTATTTATTTATTTATTTATTGCTTTTTAAATGCTTTTTAATGTGAGCAAATAACAGTAAAAAAGAAGAAATTGAACAAAGCCAACGACAATACAAGAACAATGTAAAATGCATCAGTTAACAACCAAGTGAGGAAAGAAGGTAGAAATATTTCTTTTACCCTAACAGTGCATGATGACGGGAAGAAAGGATAGAGACAGAGAGGAGGTGACAGAGAGGCAGGAAGTGGGGCGAGGGGGTCAGTCCAAGTTTCTGTTTATAGAATTTACCATACAACACAGAGATTTACCTGTGGTGCCACATTTTTTGGGTGTTTGTCCGGGTTGGGTTCGTGTTGCAGCAATTTCTTCTCCATTTGAGGTAACACACCAACAGTTTCCGGTGCTGCCATGACACTGCTGTGGACTGTAGTTGCCCTTTTCGTCACACTGAGGTACATAAGCTCCCAGCACGGGCTGTGTCCCGCTAGTTAGTTTCTGTCGTTCCTTCAAGCAGGGGGTATCAGCCGCTGAAACAGAAACAAGTCGTCCTGTATTTAAAAAAAACAAACAAAAAAAAACCAATTAGGATTTGTTAACACAAATGTTTTTGGAACTGTTACCGATATCCACTTGTATATATAGGGAGGTGTTGTTAAAAATTATGATATGGTAGCGGAAGAATTTTATCACCTATTCTGGTGCTGTGACAGGGTCCAATATTTACATGATCGTAAAATATTTTTGTTTGTTTAGCTGATAATTGGCTTGACAGAGGACCAATGTAATTCCAGCTGTTCATCTGATGTCATTGATACCTAGAATGTAAGGTGCTGTGTATCTGGTTACTTGAGAATTGTCACTACCAGCTGTTTGAAATATATGAAACATGTGCAAGTGTATATATAAATGTAAAAGGTGCTGCCAGGACATAATATGACAACTGTGTACAGGTGTGGTGCTTCATACCAAATCATATATAATACTATGTGGCCCCCCGGATATGTCTGTTGCATAATTTATAAATGGAGGAGTTGTCTTACACCAAAGATATTCTGAGTACACATAAAGACACTCTGACTCACCTACAGGAGGTGTCTTGGTGCTGGGCAAGTGAGCTTAACCCAATATAACAACTGTATATGGTGAATTATAATGTATGTGCTGACACACCACTGACTTCTGCAAGCTGCTTGCTGGAGTCGGGTGTCTGGAAGGAAGTGTGCATGCCCCGGGGCAGATTTTCTACAACCAGGGGTGGATTGGTCATAAGACTTACAGGGAGTTTTCCCAATAAGCCAGTAGCCTCTGGAGGCCACACAGCAGCTCCTCTTTTATTTGAAGAAACCTAAGATGTTGACTGTCATGGTTGGTGTTTTCTAAAATGATGTCTTTATAGAATGGAGATCATTAGGATGTTGTACTTATTGAGTGGTGGTGACTAGGATTCTGTATGTATTGGGAGGTTGTCACTAGGATGCTGTATGTATTAGGTGGTGGTCACTGGGGTGGCAGTGACTACCTCCATTGCATAGAGGTCATTATAAATCTCATTATTGGATTGTACTCTCCGCGCTTGTACGTACTTTGGCCATTTTACGCTTGCCAAACCCTACCTTAACTTTTCAAAGCGTAACTACTGACATACGTAAAGGCTGCACGTATGTAAGTGTCTAAGCACGCTCATACTGTATGATTTAAATGCCTCACCCCGCCTCTGAAGCGTAATTACGGGTGTCGTATGGCTGTCACGCCCCTTTGATCGTAGTTACATTCAGATTTACGTGGCATAACATCTGCTATGCGCATGCGCAGTAAATACTAATGGGTAGTTTAACGTTAGCGGCTAGCGTACAATAGTTAGGATCTGGCCCATAGTCACTAGGATGCTGTTTGTATTGGGTAGTGGTCATTAGGATGCTTGGCCGTTTTCAGAGATCCATTTGAAAACGCGATCGCAAATAAATGCATGAACGTAGCAAGGAACATCCACCAAAACCACAGTCACTCCCCTCTGTAATCCGTGCTCTTGTAGACTTACACTTCCATAAACCACCTTTATCTTTCTGTGTGCATTCCCGTGTGTATATGTCCTCCATACGTACGTATCATGATAGTCGCGCCCACATTCCTTCATTAAAATGCTTACCCCCGCCCATATTTATTTAAATTCTCACGTGTGTATTTTTACGCCGGAGATCCGGATGTATGTACCCATGTGTGATTCACAAGTCCGTCCGTGTGGCACTTCCGCATGTATAGTCTATGTGAACTACGTGAATAAAGTTACTACGCATGCGCAGTTTAAACATACCTAAAAATACGCACAGGAATTGCAGTGAAAATGGTTCTCTGAATACAGGCCGCTGTATGTTTCGGCTGGTGGTCACTGGGGTGGCGGTTACTACCTGCATTGCATAGAGGTCACTATAAATCTCCTTATTGGAATGTGATATACTTGTCAGTAAGTTCTTTATTTAGTACTAATCCAGTTTACATATTGTTTGGACCTCACCAATAGTTGATTCCCCCCACACATGGCCTCTTGCAGATATTTTTTCCAGGACCACTTTAAGTTCTCAATGTCTACAACACATCTCCTACCGGAACAGTTAATGTTTCTTTATGGCTGCAGATTGTGTATAAAGTCTACACGAGAGCAAGGAGTGACATGGGAGTTCCCTTCCCTCTTTTGTGCGGGCTTGCATACCTCCTTACGCACAGAACACTTGGGAGGTCTGGATAAGACCCATGGTGTTATATACTGTTTGGTTTGGAGCGCCGAAACTTCTAAATTAATTCTATCACCATTTGCTCTCATTGGACCATATTCACACTTAAGTATGAAATAAGTACGCACGGTTTAGCAAAAATACGCACCTAAGTTGCAAGGCAATTCCCATGTAACTCCCCTAGAGCCTACGGATTTTAGCAGACTTCTGCCACCATAGGGCAACTTTAACTCTCTGTGCGTATAATTGTGCTTAAGTACGTGCGTACATTCTACCGTGCCCTTAATAGGCCATTTAAATGTCTCCTACCACCCACTTTCCGTGCCGAAATCCTATGTAGCTTGCGTAAAAAATGTTACTATGCATGCGCAGTTTATCCGATCCTAAAAATATGCATGGAAAAGCTGCACTTACTTAAGTGTGAATATGGTCCATTCTCCCTGTCTGTATTGTTCTATGTCTTGTTTTCTATTTATCGATTTTACCATACAACACAGAGTTTTACCTGTAGTGCCGCATATTTTGGGTGTTTGTCCGGGTTGGGTTCTTGTTCCAGCAATCTCTTCCCCATTTGAGGTAACACACCAGCAGTTTCCGGTGCTGCCATGACACTGCTGTGGACTGTAGTTGCCCTTTTCATCACACTGAGGTACATAAGCTCCCAGTACGGGCTGTTTCCCGCTAGTTAATTTCTGACGTTCCCTTAGGCAGGCGGTATCAGTCGCTGAAACAGAAACAAAGAGTCATTCACAAAAAAAAATTAACTTTGTTCACATTAATGTTTTTGGAACTGTACATGGGATTTGCACATACAAATTATATATATATATTTATCAATGGAGGTTTTGTTAAAATTCTGCCGCTGCCATATCATAATTTCTATCACTTAATCACTTATCCTGGTGTTGTGACAGGGTCAAATGCTTACAGGATAGTAAAAAGATTTCATTTATTCAGCTCATGATAGACTTGGCAGAGAACCAATGTAATTCCAGCTGTTCAGCTAATGTTCAGAATTTGCTATCCTAAACTCCACAGGCAGGAATGTGGTCACTCCCCTGCATTTCTGTGAGCGCAAATGATTTCCGTGCTCAGGTCCCTACCCTAGGTAGTCCGCATGCATCACTGTACGAGTGGAATGCTGGATAGTAAGTAAGGGCTTATCCAAGCACCTACTCTACGATTATCACACCTAATCCACCATGCATATCTCGTACCCAAGGTGAGTGGACAAGCCTTGCGCGTGGAGGCTGAATACAGCTGATGTCATATAGTGGTCAAGGACCCAGGCCCCACATTTTCTGGCGGTGGCCCTGGTTCTATGTCTTGTTTTCTATTTATCGATTTTACCATAGAACACAGAGATTTACCTGTGGTGCCGCATGTTTTGGGTGTCTGTCCGGGTTGGGTTCTTGTTCCAGCAATTTCTTCTCCATTTGAGGTAACACACCAGCAGTTTCCGGTGCTGCCATGACACTGCTGTGGACTGTAGTTGCCCTTTTCATCACACTGAGGTACATAAGCTCCCCGTATAGGCTGTTTCCTGCTAGTTACTTTCTGACGTTCCGTCAGGCAGGGGGTATCAGCCACTGAAACAGAAACAAAGAGTCATTCACAAAAAAAAATTAACTTTGTTCACATTAACTGTCAACGAGATCCACCTGTAAATTTTGCACATGCAAATTATATATAAGGAAGGCTTTGTTAAAATTCTGCCGCTCAAGAGAGAAGGGATAAAAGAATCATATATAAGCTGCCAAATAAGACATCCAAAGTGTAAGTAGATCTTACTATTATTACTGAAACTTCTTAACGATGCTTCACTAGATGGATGGTATTGTTGTCCTCTCTCTCTCTGAACTATCCCTAAAGTTTCTCTCTGCAAACGCTGGACTCTGCTCTCACTTAATCAAATGACTATGTAAACTTACACTATGAGGGCCGTGACATTCTGAAAAGGTCACCATTGGACAATTAGGAAATACTGCATATTCATATCCATCAGGATTAACCACATATATATCCATTTACTAGAAACAGGCACTTAATTCTGAGTGTCCTAACACTGTGAAATCAGGACACTCAACCATCAGCTCCTGCTACTGTACTTAGTATTTGGCTTCCCAGTTATTATACTGAGCGGGAAGTGCCTCCTCCTTGGGCATTAGGCAGCTCCTCCACGATCCACATTGTGAAGAGCGCAGCAAAAGGGTGTTTTACACTTGTTCATTTTCAAAATTCTGCTGCTTCCATATCATAATTTCTATCACTTAATCACTTATCCTGGTGTTGTGACCGGGTCAAATGCTTACAGGATCAAAAAAAGATTACATTTATTTGGATCTCTCTGCCAATTGTAATTCCAGCTGTTCAGCTAAAGTTCAGAATTTGCTATCCTAAATTCCACAGGCAGGAATGTGGTCACTCCCCTGCATTCCTGTGTGCTCAAATGATTTTCATGTCCAGGACGCTACCCTAGGTGGTCCGCATGCATCACTGTGCGGGTGAAATACTGGATAGTAAGTAAGGGCTTATCCAAGCCCTTACTCTACGATTATCATACCTAATACACCATGCATATCTCGTGCCCAAGGTTATTGGACACGCCTTGCATATGGAGACTGATTGCATACGGAATTCTGCATTGAATGGCTGACGTCATATAGTGGAAGCCGCGCAGGCCCAAAATTTTCTGGCGGCGGTCCTAATTTTATGTCTTGTTGTCTATTTACCAATTTTACCATACATCAAAGAGTTTACCTGTGGTGCCGCATGTTTTGGGTGTTTGTCCGGGTTGGGTTCTTGTTCCAGCAATCTCTTCCCCATTTGAGGTAACACACCAGCAGTTTCCGGTGCTGCCATGACACTGCTGTGGACTGTAGTTGCCCTTTTCATCACACTGAGGTACATAAGCTCCCAGTACGGGCTTTGTCCCGCTAGTTAATTTTTGTCGTTCCTTTAAGCAGGGGGTATCAGCCGCTGAAACAGAAACAAGTCGTTTCTTACAAAAATATAATATTTGTTCACTTTAATGTTTTTGGAATTGTCATAAGGATCCACAAAAAATTTTGCATATGTAAATCATATTCATAAAGGGCATCATTTATAGTGGTAAAGTAATCATTTACAACAATTTTAAGATTTGTTCTCACATATGTTTGTGGAACTGACATTTCTGCAAATGCAGATAGACAGTATAGTCTGTTACTGGTTAATGGCAATGTTGCTGAGGCATTTTCTTTCCTTTGTTTCTGTGGCTGGCAGATTATCCCTGCCTTTCATGCACCTTTTTGCATTTGCCTATAAATTGATTGAGCAACTTCCATTTTGTGTCTGTACTGTTTGCGAGCTTGTTTGGGAGCAGCAGCTGAGAGGGGGAGTTGTTCCACAGCAGCTATTTTGGAGACTTTAAGGAGTGTCTAATGAGGTAAGTTTGGCTCTCAATATAAAAACATAAATATATGACCCAACATTGGGTCTTTCATTGTTAGAGTTAGGACCACCATATGCAGAAAGGCCTTGACAGTGGCTGCCATATGCAGAAAGGCCTTGACAGTGGCTGGTGGCTTATCATATATTTACGCAAATATGTGTAATGGACATTTCTGCATTTTATTTTACTGATAGACGGTATAGTCTGTTACTGGTTAATGGCAGTGATGCTGAGGCATTTTCTTTCCTCTGTTTCTGTGGCTGGCAGATTACCCCGGGCCTTTAATGCACCTGTTTGCATTTACCTATAAATTGATTGAGCAACTTCAATTTTGTGTTTGTATTTCTGCAAATACACATACAATTAAGCGTCAAATGTCTATGGTTCCCAGAGTCCCTCAACTCTTTTATCGTGTTTGCCTGGGTATTTTTGAAGACCTGGTCTTGAGAGCGGTCTCACCTCTGATGATAATACTATTGACAATATGGGTTGTAGGATTTTTAAGAACCCCTCTTTTTTTTCCAATTCACAGAAAGATGGTGCAACTAAGTTCTTTTCTAAGAGGGTATTTGGCGAATGTAAGAAATTTTGTGCATAAAGCACTCCCTCTAATTTAGTGGGGAATAGTAATCTTAGCAAGGTGGACAGCTTGCCTTAAGGCAACTTAAGAAAGATACTGATATAGTAATTAGGTAAGAGGACAAAGGTGGGGGGTAATCGTTTTAGACAAATCCTATTATGTGAGTGAAGCGTTAAAACAGCTTAATGATACTAAATTTTATAAAGCTTTCCCCAAAGACCCCATGGCTGAATATCAATCTGACCTTAAGGCATTACTGCTTAAAGCTTTGGAAGATGGTCTTATTAGTAAGGACGAATTTAATTTCCTTTTTGTTCTATACCCTGTAGTTCCCGTTTTCTACCACCTTCCAAAGCTGCACAAATCGTTGGTTGAGCCCCCTGGACGACCTATCATTTCCGGGGTGGACTCCCTTACTTGTAACTTGTCAGCTTTTATTGACTTTTTCCTTCAAAAATATGTCGTTCCTTTGAAATCTTATTTATGGGACTCAATGCACCTGCTCAATAAGCTCATGAATTTTAAATGGGAACTCTATTATATTTTTGCTTCTCTTGACTTTAAAGCCTTGTACACCCACATTCCTAATCATGATGGTGTGGAGGCTGTGGGCGACTTTTTGAGGGAAGATGGTGGAGTCACTCCCGAATTCTCAAAATTTTTGTTACAGGCTATTTTGTTTATTCTTAAAAATAATTATTTTAAATTTGATTCTTCTATGTACCTCCAGGTGCTCGGCACCGCTATGGGCACCAGATTCGCTCAGAGCTTTGCCAACTTTTACATGGGCAAATTTGAACGTGATTACATCTGGGGTGGGCCGTTCAGAGCGAGTGATCTACGGGAGGTACATAGATTATTTGTTCTTTATTTGGGACACTCGTTATTTTTCCATAATTGATTTTGTTGATTACCTTAACACTAATTGTTTTAATTTTACTTTTTCTTTGAATTGGAGTGACTCCACCATCGACTTCCTTGACCTCACTTTGTTTGTGGATAACTCCATGATACAATCACTTTTATTAAACCCGTGGATGTGAATAACTTTTTGCACTTCAACAGTGGACACTACCATCCCTGGGTACACCACATACCCAAGGGCAGTTGTGTCGTCTCAAACACAATTGTTCTTCCGAGGTGACCTTTAGGTCTCAATCCCAGGACCTTCTGGATCGTTTCAGATCCAGAAGATATCCAGACAATCTGCTACAACAATCATTAATGGAGGTTGTGGCGATCAAAAGAACTAATTTTCTTTCCCCTAGGGACCGCTTTAATCAAATGGAGCCCTTTGAATCCAAAACCAAAAACACTAATAATAATAAACACACAAATAATAAGGATGCCCCTATTGCTTTTATATTTAAATTTAATAGTAAATCCCAATTTTTTAAGAATATCATTAACAATTATTTTTTCAACCTCAAAAGTGACCCCGTTCTTAATAAAGCTTTGGGGGATAAACCTAAAATAATTTTTAAAAGGAACCAAAACCTCAAAAATATACTTGCTCCAAGTGAATATAAAACTGTTGTAACTAAATCTTCTAACCAACAAAATAACTGGCTGACTCAGAGGCCTATGGGTTTCTACAAATGTGGCAGAATGAGGTGTCTCACTTGTGACTATATATCACACCGTTCCTGCACTTTTATTTCCTCTGTTACTCAGCAACAATTCTCTATTAAACATTTTGCCAATTGCGAATCTAGCTATGTGGTCCATCTCCTTTAGTGTCCGTGTTCCCTGCAGTATGTGGGACGTACTACACGGACACTGAAGGAGAGGATTAGAGAACATCAGAGGAATATAATTTATAGGTTCCCCTCACATAGTGTTTCTAAACACTTCGACTTGGTTCATGATGGAAATCCTGTGTGGTTAAGAGTCCCTGTTATTGATATTATTACACCTACTAGTAGGGAGGGTAATAGGTTCCGCATGCTTTGTAGAGCGGAAATTAAGTGGATTCTTCAATTACAGACACTAATGCCAGATATGCTGAATGAAACACTTGAATTCACTACTCATGGTTTTTAATAAAATATTCTGTATTATATATTATTATTATTATTTTTTATTTTTTATCATTATTATTATTTTCATCCGTGCCCCCTTTTTTCTTGTAGTATGATTTCTCATGTATGTTTTGCTTAGTGTGTTAGTGTTTATCATCCTAACTGTCTGAATGTCTCGTTTTTTTGCTAGTTTATATCTCTATATTTGCTATAGACAATATATCAACGCTGGTATTTATTATTTATTAGTTTGAGTATATTTACTTTGTATTAATTTTATAATTGTATTGTTATTTATTTGTATTTTATATGTTTTGCTGAAATTCCATTGTGTGTTTTAATTCTGCTCACCCATTTAAATCCATGCAGCGGCATGTTTAATTAATGAGGTATCATCCCTTTAAATAAACCGGAAGGAACATGGTGGACTCACTGCTAGTACCTTGAAGGTACAAAACGCGTCACTTTGAACTTTAGGACACGTATTGGGACTACAATATTGCACAATAGTCTCCTGTATAAGCTGTGCCATCTCCCTCTGGCTCCCTGTTCTATCGAGCCGTTGCTGTCAGGCTGCTGTCGGGCTATTGATTTAACTCGCTAACATATGACCATCTATTTGTCGATACATTGTGGAAGGAGTTAACACACACCCTCTGCTTATTGGGATTTTCTCCTGCTCACCTCTCTAGTTGTCAGTCGCTTGCAATTGGCGTACGAAGAGGATTCTTGTCAGGAGCATTCATCTAACCCACTCTATGGAGGGTAAGCGCCCAAGTTTCTGTGTGCCACATCCTCAATTTATTTGGATACAATTTTAACTCTGCGCGTTGGCGCCTACTGTGAACTAATAACTGTGTGTTTACTAGTGAGTACCGGACTGGCCACCCGCTATCTCACCCTCTACCTTTTCATTGGGACTCAGGTGAATTTCAACTATCCCTTTTAGGGCAATATCCAGCTGTTTGTCCGTTTACACAATGATATTTGTTTATATGTTTTATCTAATAACAATTGTTAATTGTTTTCATCTTATTGCCGTATAATCTTTGTGGCTGTTTATTCCATCCTGCAACAGCTGTTTACATGGTCTTATATATTTTTATTCTTTTTATTTTACATGTGTATTTAATAAATTGTATTCTTTTTTATACCAGCGTTGATTTTATTCATCCATCACAACAATTTTATATATTTTCCTTATCCTTATAAATCCTCTGTGCTGTAAAACTTTTTTCGTTTTCTATCGCAATCTTTTGCAGGTGGGTTCCTGCTTATTTACAAGCTGCGGGATTTATATTGGTGGTAGCACCGTCTTTTGCCTTTTTTTTGGCATCCATTATTAGTACTAAATGAGAGGTAAACAGAGTTTTATTGATTTCTTTAATTGAAATCCCTAACAGCTTTCCCAAATTGGTGAGCCCACCATAAATGACGATTTCACACCATGTATTGTGAGATTTTTACATTTTGGCAGAAGGTGTATGTGGACACGTCTGTGGATTCAACCTTATTTAAAATTATTACATAGCTTGACATGCAAGTAAAACAAAGATAAAGACATCCTGTACTGTTTAAAATACTGTTTACAAAGTAAATTTAATTGCATGGCTATTTACTTTATTGTGTAGGTAAAATTCCCTTGATGTAATTGGTTAAAACCCTTCTTACCTTCACTAAGGCATTATTGAAAACGCTTACTGGTATCAGTGCGTGCGTCCCCTAGGCACTCCCCGTGTTCGTACTTGCTTTTGCCATCTTACGCCGATCAAACCCTACCCTAACTTTTCTGAGCGTAACTGCAGGCGTCCGTAAGCTCCTTGCTTAGTTATGACGCTTAGCATGCCCATACTGCACAATTTAAATGCCTAGCCCTGCCCTCGGTGCGTATTTACAAATTTCGGATTGCAGGCATGCCCCCTGGAGCATAGTAACGAAGCAGGTACGCTCAAGACCCATACGCTCAGATTTTCGTTGTGTAACATCTTACCCGCGCATGTGAAGTAAGTACATATGGACGTTTTTATGCTTACGAACACCTAAAAACGCACCCGAACATAGGTCTGGATCAGGCCCATCCTCCTTTTAAACTGGCTCAGTATGTCTGGGTACTCTTATGGTTAATCACACAACCTATAAAAAGGTTCATGGACATTACTGGTGCTTACATACTTACCTCGTCTTGAGAAAGTCCTTGACAGGACGAAACGCGTCGACAGAGACAATGTTTGCATATTTTTAAAGCTCCTAGTGAAGTTCTGTGCTCACATACTGCATCTGCTATTGTTTATTCCCTGAGTGTGGAGGGGGACGCCCGCGACTACAATATTCAGCTTCATTCTACCTCCCACGTGCATGTGGTGTATGGGAGTTTTTCAACAGTTACTAGCAGTGGATCAATAGGGGAGATAGACGGCTGCGGCCATCGGCTAACAGAGGTGGATACATCTTGGCCATTGGTGTGGTAAGACCCCTCTGTGGACTTTTTTTTTATCAGTACCAATTATATACGCATATTACCATTCATGTGGAACCTCATTGAGGATATATAAGGACTGTGTACTTAACCGTTAATTACGCCAGCCGCATCACCCAGTACTAACAACTGTCCTGCTAAAAGTACAAACCATCTTCATCACCTATACACGTTATATCAACGGAACAATTGGAATTTATTTTCCCAACATAATGTGCTTTTTTATAACCATCACCTGCAGGTGCACCTATTATAAACCGTTATACTATATTTTATATAGTGGACATATTCTTACCAAGTTGCAGCAATATACTGCGGGCAACTACTCACTTGGGTAGCTATATTCTTATTTGTAATCATAAAGTCAAGTCCTAAGTCCCTGTTCAACTACAAAACAACAGCCTACCAGCCTCATTCTTCACAAGGTAACCTGATATAAGTCTTGTTAGCCTTAGACTTCCAACGGCCTAGTTCTTTGATGCCAGAAACTGAAAGCCAGGCCCATGCAGCCTCCGTAGCCGCCCCAATCCAGAAAGACTAGGTACCGAAATCTTCCTTATAAAGTCCAGACATCTGGATACAACTGTGAAAAACAGCCTTAAACTGGAAAATGGTTAGAGGTGTACCATAATAATGTGCTAACCGTGACATTGCTCTAGAAGGCCTCCTAACCCCTCATTCTTTACATAAATTTACATGGCACATAACAGACTTATCAGCAGGGACAAAGGATATTTTCCTTTTCCCAGCTGGTCAGTTTTACCAACATGGATCTTACATTGGACACTTTGGGGTAGATCCAGAACTACGTTCCCATTCCCTTTCAACACGTAGCATATTTAAGCGCTCGTAATTACTATGCACTCCCCTTGGGCCTGATCCAGAGCTACAGCCGCTGTCGCTAGTACGGCGGCCGTAGCTGTAATGCGCATGCGCCGGGCAGATGTTGCCCACCACTCCCCCCGCCCGCACAGGGGGAGTGGTGGGCCAGAGCAGCAATGTTACGCTGAGCGCTACAGCGCTCAGTGTAACATCGTAGCTCTGGATCAGGCCCACAGACTCGCAATATTTACCTAGCGCGGCTATTTGGTTTCTTTATTCTGTTTTATAAAGGGTGTCAGCACACACCCTTAGCCTGCTGCTTATTGGTATTATTGTAGTAGTGTGTGTGACATTTGTATTTATTTTCAATTGGTTCCATCCTCTCAATACTAAGACATATCTCTTTTTGCTCAAGTAATCTAGTAGATAGATCACAGCGCCTATCCATTTTTCTTTTATTAATATCTCTCTCTAAAGACTGGTATCTTCCCCTCTTTATTCTAGCACGCACTGATTACTCCAATTCTGAAAAAACAAAACACTGATCCAAATTCTCCCTCAAATTATTGGCCCATTTCCCAGCTCCCATGCCCCTCAAAGCTGCTTGAAAGACTTGCCTATACTTGCCTCACTCACTTCCTTACCTTACACAATCTTCTAGATCCTCATCAGTCAGGATTTTGCTCTCAACACTCCACAGAAACTGCACTGACCAAAGTGGTCAATGACTTAAGCACTGCTAAATCTAAAGGTCACTACTCTCTATTCTCCTGGATCTTTCTGCTGCTTTTGACACTGTTGACTACTCTCTTCTTATACGAATTATACAATCAATAGGAATACAGAACTAAGCCCTTTCCGGGTTCACATCATACCTCTATAATCGCTCTTTCAGTGTCCGCTTTGCTAGATCTACCTCTTCTGCCCTTCCACTATCTGTTGGGGTACCTCAAGGATCAGTCTTGGGTCCCTTGCTCTTCTCTATCTATACTTCTCTTGGACAACTAATAATGTCATTTAGTTTTCAATATCATCTCTATGCAGATGACACTCAAATCTATCTATCCACCCCTGATCTATCACAAACTGTGCTGGCTCGCGTAACTGAATGTCTTTCCACCGTTTCATCCTGGATGTCATCTTAAACTTAATCTTTCCAAAACAGAGTTATTAATATTTCCTTGTGCCAACAAGAGCTACAAACCAAACCAATCTCTATTTCTGTTGACAACACTAAAATATTTCCTACTCGGCACGCTCCTAGGTGTTCGACAAGCTCGCTGCCTAGGTGTTACACTTGATTTTGAACTGTCCTTTATGCCCCACATTCAATCTGTTTCTAAATCCTGTTATATACACTTAAAAAACATTTCCAAAATTCGAAACTATCTCTCACAAGAAACTGCTAAAACGCTCATTCATGCACTAATTATCTCCCGCATTGATTACTGCAATGTCCTTCTTATTGGACTCCCACATTATAAAATTACCACTCTACAGTCTATACTGCATGCAGCAGCAAGACTGATTTTCCTTGCAAAACAATCAACTCGAGCTAGTCCACTCTGTCAGTCTCTACATTTGTTGCCTGTATACTACAGAATCAAATACAAAATCATCTTGCTAACCTATAAAGCCATAAACAAGAATGCATGTGCATACAGATCCTCACTTGTCTCAAGATATATCCCAGCTCGTTCTCTCAGATCATCACAAGATTTACAACTCTCTTCTGCACTTCATAAGTGCTCTGATTCCTGGTTACAGGATTTCTCCCAGGCTGCACCCACTCTCTAGAATAACCTTCCTTGCTCATTAAGACTGTCCACTACTCTACAAACATTCAAGCGCTCCCTTAAAACTCATCTCTTTAGACAAGCTTATGAAATTCCACAACCTTCCTAAGCTTTATGTACCATATCAACAACAAATTTTTCCTTTCTTTTACGTATTATTAAGACAAACCCTCACACTCTCTCTATTCTAAAATTCCCCCATGTCTGTTACTAACACTGCTGTGTGGCTGGATCATACAGAGCACTGAGCATTTTTACCATACACCAGGGCTGGCTCCATTATGTGATATATAGCACTTGCCCTTATGTATTAAACCTACTGTCCTATAGAGTGTAAACACGTGGCAGGGCCTTCCTACCCACCTAGTCTGTCTTTTATTACCCAGTCTTGTTTATACTAATTGTTAAAATTGTAAAGCGCTATGTAATCTGTTGGCGCTATATAAAAACCTGTTAATAAATAAATCATATTTATCTATTTTACCATACAACAGAGTTTACCTGTAGTGCCACATGTTTTGGGTGTTTGTCCGGGTTGGGTTCTTGTTGCAGCAATCTCTTCCCCATTTGAGGTAACACACCAGCAGTTTCCGGTGCTGCCATGACACTGCTGTGGACTGTAGTTGCCCTTTTCATCACACTGAGGTACATAAGCTCCCACTAAACAATTTGCATATGTAAATCATATTCATAAAGGGCATCATTTATAGGGGTAAAGTAATCATTTATAACAACAATTTTAAGATTTGTTCTCACATATGTTTGCGGAACTGACTTTTCTGCAAATACACATACAATCAAGGTTTGAAGGGGTTAAATGGAAAACCCTGTTGATATACAACAATTTGCTTTGGAAGTGGAAGCACACATGGATTAGGGAGAATTTCTAAAAATAATATCATGCAAATACTAATCCAGAAAGAGTTGTACTGGACACTGTCACTTCTGAACTAAACCTAGGGCTCTATTTACTATCATTAGCGCATTGAGCGCTAATGATAGCAACCAGGCTCGCTGCGCCTCGCATCGAGCCTGGCAGGACTGCGGGAAGTATTTACAAATACTTACCCCTCCAGCGAGATCCCACGATGGTCAGCGAGCCTTTCGCTGACATCGTATGGCTATGCAGTCCCGGAACATGCGCAGTAGCTGCCTTCTGGGACTTGAAAAATTTCAAGTCCCAAAAGAAAAAATCACTGCGCATGCACTGAGGTTAGAGACAGACGCGTGCCTGGTCAAGTAAATTTTGAAACCTTCGGTTTCTATTTTTTGCGTTTTTTTTTTTTAATGAAATATGTTTATTAGATAAAAATGTATTAAAACTAGTTCATATATATTTTTTTTTTAACTTATATTTTAGTATTTTTTTTTAACTTAACTGTATTCCTGCGGTCTCCCGTATATGGGGAGACCGCTGGAATACTTACCCTAACAACATCTTCAGATGGCGTTATTTAACGTGTCGGCGCGGATTGTTAAAACTTTGGAAGTGGAAGCACAAATGGATTAGGGAGAATTTCTAAAATAATATCATGCAAATCATAATCCAGAAAGAGTTGTACTATACACTGTCACTTAAAAACTAAACCTAGGGCTTTATTTACTATCATTAGCACATTGAGTGCTAATGATAGCAACAAGGCTCGCTGCGCCTCGCATAATATTACTCTGTTATAAATCATGCCTCAATTTATACTGCCACCTATACTTATACATTTTTTTGTGCCCCTTATATTTTATACTTCCCTCCCCTATTCCTAACCATCCTCGTCCCACAGCCTGAGCATAACTCTCCCCTTTCTGCAGCTTAACCCTAACTATCTCTGTCTTAAAAGAAAAGGATAAACTGGGAACAGTATAAACCAGGGATCCAGGATATTTTATTAGAGCGCAAATACCTAGGATCAGAATCTATCCATACTGATCTGAACCAGAAAAATACAATAGAAAAATCTAGGTAGCGCTAAATAATAATATCATCAAATTCTAAAAATAAACAAATGTATTTATCATAAAAATAAAATATTATATTAGTAACAATATTGCACAATAAATGGATAAAGTATAGAACTAAAACAAAATAAAATGAATGCCTAACTAGGATAGGCTTAATTCTCCCCTATTCCTAACCATCCTTGTCCAGCAGCCTGAGCATAACTCTCCCCTCTCTACAGCCTAACTATCCCTGTCCCACAGCCTAACCTTAACCCTCCCCTTTCTGTAGCCTAACCCTCACCATACTTGGCCCACAGCCTGATCCTAACCTGAACAAGCACCTTGTTAACACAAATGTTTTTGGAACTGTTATCGATATCCACTTGTATATCAAGGGAGGTTTTGTTAGAAATTATGATGTTGCAGCGGCAGAATTTTATCACCTATCCTGGTGCTGCAACAGGGTCCAATATTTACAGCTGCTGAAACAGGAACGACTCGTCATTTACAAAAAAGATGTAAAAATTTGTTCACGTTAACGTTTTTGGAACTGTCAACGAGATCCACCTGTAAATTTTGCACATGCAAATTATATATATCAAGGAAGGTTTTGTTAAAATTCTGCCACTCAAGAGAGGAGTAAAAGAACCATATATAAGCTGTCAAACAACACATCCAAAGTTTAAGTAGATATGACACTTTTATTACTGAAATTGCGTAACGATGCTTCACTAGATGGATGGTATTGTTGTCCTCTCTCTCTCTGAACTATCCCTAAGTTTCTCTCTGGACCCTACTCTCACTTAATCAAATGACTATGTAAACTTACACTATGAGGGCCGTCACACTCTGAATAGGTCACTATTGGAAAATTAGGAAATACTGCATATTCATGTCCATCAGGATTAATCATATATTTCCATTAAATAGAAGCAGGCACTTCATTCTGAGTGTCCTAACACTGTGAAATCAGGACACTCAACCATCTGTGCCCAGATCCCTACCCTAAGTAGTCCGCATGCATCACTGTGCGGATAGAATACTGTATAGTAAATAAGGGTTTATCCAAGCCCTTACTCTACGATTATCATACCTAATCCACCATGCATATCTCGTAGCCAAGGTGAGTGGACACGCATACAGAGACCGATTCCAAACGGAATTCTGCATTGAACGGCTGACATCATATAGTGGAAGCGGCGCCACAGCCCGGGACCTGGGCCCCAAATTTTCTGGCGGTGGCCCTTATTTTATGTCTTGTTATCTATTTACCAATTTTACCATACAGCAAAGAGTTTACCTGTAGTGCCGCATGTTTTGGGTGTTTGTCCGGGTTGGGTTCTTGTTCCAGCAATCTCTTCCCCATTTGAGGTAACACACCAGCAGTTTCCGGTGCTGCCATGACACTGCTGTGGACTGTAGTTGCCCTTTTCATCACACTGAGGTACATAAGCTCCCAGTGCGGGTAGTGTCCCGCTAGTTACTTTCTGTCGTTCCTTTAAGCAGGGGGTATCAGCCACTGAAAGAAGTCGTCCTTTACAAAATTATAATATTTGCTAACATCAATATTTTTGGAATTGTCATATGGATCCACTAAACATTTTGTATATGTAAATCATATTCATAAAGGGCATTATTTATAGGGGTAAAGTAATCGTTTACAACAATTTTAATATTTGTTCTCACATATGTTTGCGGAACTGATATTTCAGCAAATATAGACGGTATAGTCTGTTACTGGTTAATGGCAGTGTTGCTGAGGCATTTTCTTTATTTCTATGGCTGGCAGATTAACCCCTGTCTTTCATGTACCTGTTTGCATTTACCTATAAATTGATTGAGCAACTTCCATTTTGTGACATCCAAAGTGTAAGTAGATCTGACACTATTATTACTGAAATTGCTTCCCGGTGCTTCACTAGATGGATGGTATTGTTGTCCTCTCTTTCTGAACTATGCCTAAGTTTCTCTCTGCAAATGCTGGACTCTGCTCTCACTTAATCAAATGACTATGTAAACTTACACTATGAGGGCCATCACACTCTGAACGGGTCACCATTGGACAATTAGGAAATACTGCATATTCATGTCCATCAGGATTAACCACAAATATATCCATTTACTAGAAACAGGCACTTAATTCTGAGTGTCCTAACACTGTGAAATCAGGACACTCAAGTGCCAGCTCCTGCGACTGTACTTCGTATTTGGTTTCCCAGATATTATACTGAGCTTGAAGTGTCTACTCGTTGGGCACTAGGCAGCTCCTCCACGATCCACAGTGTGAAGAGCGCAGCAAAAGGGTGTTTTACACTTTCAAAATTCTGCTGCTGACATATCATAATTTCTATCACTTAATCACTTATCCTGGTGTTGTGACCGGGTCAAGTGCGTACAGGATCAAAAAAAGATTACATTTATTCAGCTCATAATAGACTTGGCAGAGAACCAATGTAATTGCAGCAGTTCAGCTAATGTTCAGAATTTGCTATCCTAAATTCCACAGGCAGGAATGTGGTCACTCCCCAGCATTCCTGTGTGCTCAATTGATTTCTGTGCCCAGGTCCCTACCCTAGGCAGTCCGCATGCATCACTGTGCGGGTGGAATACTGGAAAGTATGGCTTAGCCAAGCCCTTACTGTACGATTACTATACCTAATTTCATCCACCATACATATCTCATACCCAAGGTTATTGGACACACCTTATGTGCGGAGACTGAATTCTGCATCGGACGGCTGACGTCATAAAGTGGAATGGGCGCCATGGCCCGGGACCCAGGCCCCAAATTTTCTGGCGGCGGCCCTGGTTCTATGTCTTGTTTTCTAATTATGGATTTTACCATAGAACACAGAGATTTACCTGTAGTGCCACATGTTTTGGGTGTTTGTCCGGGTTGGGTTCTTGTTCCAGCAATCTCTTCCCCATTTGAGGTAACACACCAGCAGTTTCCGGTGCTGCCATGACACTGCTGTGGACTGTAGTTGCCCTTTTCATCACACTGAGGTACATAAGCTCCCAGTACGGGCTGTGTCCCGCTAGTTACTTTCTGTCGTTCCTTTAAGCAGGGGGTATCAGCCGCTGAAAGAAGTCGTCATTTACAAAATTATAATATTTGCTCACATCAATATTTTTGGAATTGTCATAAGGATCCACTAAACAATTTGCATATGTAAATCATATTCATAAAGGGCATCATTTATAGGGGTAAAGTAATCATTTATAACAACAATTTTAAGATTTGTTCTCACATATGTTTGCGTAACTGACTTTTCTGCTTACAATCAAGGTTTGAAGGGGTTAAATGCAAAACCCTGTTGATATACAACAATTTGCTTTGGAAATGGAAGCACACAGGGATTAGGGAGAATTTCTATAATAATATCATGCAAATCCTAATCCAGAAAGAGTTGTACTGGACACTGGTACTTCTGAACTAAACCTAGGGCTCTATTTACTATCATTAGCGCATTGAGCGCTAATGATAGCAACCAGGCTCGCTGTGCCTCGCATCGAGCCTGGCAGGACCACGGGAAGTATTTACAAATACTTACCCCTCCAGC
>WWET01005490.1:65141-92836 GCA_011038615.1 Limnodynastes dumerilii | reverse complement strand
TGTTTTGTGTCTTTTAAATATGATTTTTGTTGTACTATTTTTTGCAAAAATGTATCAATATATTGAGATAAATTGCTTGTCCTCGAGTTTATGCCAGATATGATTGGCCTCCCTGGTGGTTTTTCAGGATCTTTATAAAGTTTGAGAAGGTAATAGAAGGTAGGGATCTTTGGGAATTTTTTATCCAAATATTCATATTCTTGTTTATTTAGAATTCCTTTTTCCCTTCCTTCTTTTAAAAGGGTTTTTAGGTCTTTTTTAAAAAAAATTTCAGTTGGGTCTATTTTGAACAGTTTATATGTATCTGTGTCTGAGAGTAATCTCTATGATTCTTCCATGTAGTCTAATTTATTGAGGATTACAATCCCCCCCCCCCCTTTGTCAGCTCCTTTGATTACAATTTCATTGTTCTGTATTAATTCCTTAATGGTCTCTTTCTCCTTTCTAGTTAGATTTTCTCTCACTAGGCTTTTCTTTTTGTTTTCTTTAAGACATAATTGTTCAATGTTATTTTCAATCAATTTTTGAAATGTTGAGATTAAATCTCCCTTCATGTATGTTGGAAAAAAGGTGGATTTTAATTTTAAATCTGTATGTTGATAATTATCCGTTTCCTGTTCTTCATTATTTTCTTTTTTTCCTGTTTTGCAAATAATTATTTAAGGGTAATCTTACGTATAAATTTTTGTATGTCTATGAATGTATTGAAACTTTCTATCTTATTATCTGGTGAAAATTTTAATCCCTTTTGTAGGAGGTTTCTTTGGGAGTTAGTCAGTGTATAATTACTCAAATGGAATATACCCATTTCCCTTTCTGTTATTATTTCTGTTTTTAAGTTCTTGTCGATTTTTTTTATTATTTTTCCCCCCCTCTCTTTCCCCTTCTAGTGAGGTACATCTTCTCCTTTTGTTTATGTTTCTTGTTGATTTTTATTTTGTCCCTCTCTTTCCTCTGATTCCTTTAGTTCTATATCTTGTGTATCAGGTATTATTTTGGTTTGTATGGTTGGGGTTGTCTGCATCCCTGGAGTTTGTGTGTCCAGTGGGGGGATTAATTGTATGTTCACAATTTCCATTAATGATGGTTTTAGTACATGTATCACAGGTAAAATGGGTGGTGCTTTTGGTATGGGGGTTATGTCTAAAAAATAAGGTGATGGTATTTCTTCTAATTCTGTTTGTGTTACAAATTCTTTATTGGGACTGATCAATTCCCCTATTTTTTGTATGCTCTCTACCAAGTCAACTTGTATTTCCTGTGGATTTGTGAGATCTAATGGAATTGATTTATTTGTGGGTGATTGTGGATTAACATTGGTGTTTTGTGTTAATGGTGTAACCTCCTGTATACTGTTATCCTTCTGCTCAAAGGAATTAGAAACACTCTAATTCCTCCATGATTATTATGTCTGCCACATTACTACCTATAATACTTCCATTTTCTTTGGTTTTCTTTGTTATATTATCATCTTTTTTCCAAGTTGTGTTTGTTGATTCATTTACTTTTCTTTGTTGAGTTTCTATCACTTCTTCATGTGTTGTGATGTTGATTGGAGTTGAAGGAAATGTGTCTGAATTGTCAGTTTCACTATTTCTTGTTTCACTATCCTTCATTCCCTTAATGAAAGAGTCCCTTGCTATTTGAGTGTATTGTTTTGATGTTGGTAAGATTCTTATGTCATTTATTTTCTGTTTTTTATTATTTGGTTGTGTGGGTTCTGTTTCATTGATTAATCTCATATACTGTTGGTTTGTCATATTGAGCTTGGTGTACAGGGTTTCTTTTTGATGTACTATCTCCCTCTTCCTTTTTTTATTATTACTTTCAATTTGTTTTTCTATATTTCTTTCTTCGAAATCTTTTCTATCTCTTTTTGATTTATTGATTTTTGTGTTCTTTGTTTCCTGTTCTATTTTATATAGTTTGTTAATCACTGTATTCTCTAAAATTTCATAGTTAGAATCACTTTTATAAATTTCTATGCTACTGTCTAATTTGAAAATGTCTTCTCCAAGAAAGTTCTTTCTCTCTTTGTGTTATTATCAAGTTCATTAGTTCCAGAGAGCAGTGATCCAATATACTGTTCCATTTGATCATACATTTTTTGTTATTGCAATTATGAGCGGGTATTTTTATTAGTCCTCTTTGGACTATTCTTTCTTTAGTGTATTGGTTTAGCGTTTCTGTATCCCACCATAATTTTATTTCTGTGGTTAATGCTTTCTTTAATTTGAGAAATTCTGTACAGAAATCGTCCTTTGTAGATTTGAATGTGTCTGTGGTCTCCTCTTTAATTTTCCCCTAGAAATCATCCAGTTTAATGTATTGATAATCTCTAATGTTCAGGATTGATTCTGGCATGTTTTCCTTTTTTAATTTTTTTAACTTTTTAAATAATTTTTAGGATTGCACCTCTGCGGCTGGGGAATAGTTGTCTGGGTTTTTATTACACAAAGATAGATTTTTATTCCCCGCGCTAGGTGATGTAGCCCCTACAAAACTTGCTGCAATTGCAAAGTGTTATATGGTTCCCAGACTCACATATATATGGCAAATAATAGATAATTACACTGTCCTTACGGTGCAGTGAACTTTGCTGCACTATTTTGTCGGGGATAAATCCTCCTCCTACCTATAATATCTTTTGAAGTGTTAATTAAAACTGTCTATTCATTTTTTTTTAATAATGGAATGTTTAAATTTCTTTCTTTAATAAATATCGGGTGTTTATAAATAGCGGGAGTTTAAATGTTGTGTATATTACCACATGATTTAAGCACATAAACAATATTCAGGATATATAATAATAGTCTCTAATGTCCAAGCTTTCTTCTTAATCTTTATTACATTCTCTTATTGTATAACAATCACAGAAAGGTGAGAATGAATAATAAGAATAGGATTTCTCTCACCCGGTCTCTGTGGGAATTGGGAAACAGTTGAAAATGCCTTTGAGGAGATTGGATGTAAGGATAGAAAGACCTTGTTGAAGTATAATAGAGACAGAGAATCAGATGATATAAATACAAAAATTCCGTACATCACATAATATTCTAAAACAGCAGTGAGGATAAATAAAATCCTCAATAAACACTGGCATATTCTACAGAGAGATGAAACCCTGAGAGACCTAATACAACCTAAACCGAGGATTATATTTAAAAGAGCACCCAATTTTAAATAAACATTGGTCAACAGTGTTATTACATCAAAGAAAGAAATTGAGGGCAATAACTGGCTGAAAGGAAATGAAGGACGGATTTTATTTTTGTGGACAATGTTTAGCCTGTAAACTTACCGATAGTAGAAGCACAAAACCAGTCAAGAGATTTGAAGGAAAATTTGGCAAATACAAAATAAAAACCCAGATGACTTGTAATAGTCATCTATTTGTATCTATTTGATAAAATGTCCCTGTGGTTTAGGTTATGTAGGAAGGACAACCAGAAAAATAAAAACCAGGCCTTTCAGACCACTACAGGAAAGTACATAATCAAGACCCATCTACACTACAGTGCTTTGGAATAGATCAAATAAAAAGGAATTGGAGAGGTGGAGATATAAATAAAAAGCTGAGCCAACAGGAAGCAAAGTGGATCCATACCCTAAAAACCCTAGCCCTAGAAGGGCTAAATATTGATTTTGAACTGGCTGCATTTTTATAAAAGAAATCCAAGATTTATTATGCCTATAAATTCTTAAATATGTTTTGAAAAATTAACATAGCGTTCAAAAAATCCAGGACACATAACGGAAGTATTTTCTTCCATCTATATATAAGTATTAAATAAAAAATAAAAAAATACAAAATAAATGCTTCTGACCCAATTAGAAATAACCACTCGTTATACAACGAAGAACGAGAAAGATGTTTATTGAAACATGATATAAACAAAGCAGAAATAAGTAACAATAAATATAAACAACTGATTTATTTTCATAAATAGTGTAAAATATTAAAAACAAATTTGAATGAATTTGCCTGTCATATGGGAATGAAAATATCAAAAGGAACAATTATAACCATTTGATATAATTATAGGATGTTTTGTAATGTTTGTTATCATCTTATGTATTGCTTAACAGAGAAAGAGAATTGTTTTATTAATTTGCAACATATTTAAGTTATCTGTTTTATGTTCCAATCACATTTTGTTTATGTAATATCTGTCCAATCAGAACAGTGCAATCCCTTTATAATATGTATCGGACGTTCTCATTCAATACACCCTGAAGAAGTCTTCGGACGACGTTGGTGGACATTGCATACTTGATTTTAAAATGCATTTTGTCCAGTACTCTTGTGAGTATACATCACCATTGAACGAAACCTAATAAAAAGTTAATACACTTAGATAGTGTTTTTGTCTCCCCATTGGTTGAAAGAGACCCAACTCAAGCAACCTGCATTGATACCCCTTCCCCCTGAGACGGCCTGGACCTGAGGTGAAGGTGCAGCCCAGGTGAGAGGAGGAGTCTTCAAACATCTACAGAGGTAGCGAGAACGGGAGGAGACCGCCATTATCGTCAATCCATCCAGACAAAGGGAATTCCCAGCCGGTAAAGCCGATGAGGACATTGGAAATATAGCAAAGGAGATTTCAACCACGCATCCTATTCATGGGGCAGAGCAACCCGGAGCTGCCGCCACAGACATCAGCGAAAATAAAAGAAAGAAAATTCTACAATTCCCACAGAGACCAGGTGAGAGAAATCCTATTCTTATTATTCATTCTCACTGTTCTGTGACTGTTATACAATAAGAGAATGTGATAAAGATTAAGAAGAAAGTTTGGACATTAGAGACTATTATTATATATCCCGAATATTGTTTACGTGCTTAAAACATACAGTGGTAATATACACAACATTTAAACTCCCGCTATTTATAAACACCCGATATTTATTAAAACCGCATAAAGAAAAAAATTTAAACACGCCATTATTAAAAAAGAAATAAGGCAAAAAATTAATAAACAGTTTTAATTAACACTTCAAAAGATATTATAGGTAGGAGGAGGATTTATCCCCGACAAAATAGCGCAGCAAAGTTCACTGCACCGTAAGGACAGTGTAATTATCTATTATATGCCATATATATGTGAGTCTGGGAACCATATAACACTTTGCAATTGCAGCAAGTTTTGTAGGGGCTACATCACCTAGCGCGGGGAATAAAAATCTATCTTTGTGTAATAAAAACCCAGACAACTATTCCCCAGCCGCAGACGTGCAATCCTAAAAATTATTTAAAAAGTTAAAAAAATTAAAAAAGGAAAACATGCCAGAATCAATCCTGAACATTAGAGATTATCAATACATTAAACTGGATGATTTCTAGGGGAAAATTAAAGAGGAGACCACAGACACATTCAAATCTACAAAGGACGATTTCTGTACAGAATTTCTCAAATTAAAGAAAGCATTAACCACAGAAATAAAATTATGGTGGGATACAGAAACGCTAAACCAATACACTAAAGAAAGAATAGTCCAAAGAGGACTAATAAAAATACCCGCTCATAATTGCAATAACAAAAAATGTATGATCAAATGGAACAGTATATTGGATCACTGCTCTCTGGAACTAATGAACTTGATAATAACACAAAGAGAGAAAGAACTTTCTTGGAGAAGACATTTTCAAATTAGACAGTAGCATAGAAATTTATAAAAGTGATTCTAACTATGAAATTTTAGAGAATACAGTGATTAACAAACTATATAAAATAGAACAGGAAACAAAGAACACAAAAATCAATAAATCAAAAAGAGATAGAAAAGATTTCGAAGAAAGAAATATAGAAAAACAAATTGAAAGTAATAATAAAAAAAGGAAGAGGGAGATAGTACATCAAAAAGAAACCCTGTACACCAAGCTCAATATGACAAACCAACAGTATATGAGATTAATCAATGAAACAGAACCCACACAACCAAATAATAAAAAACAGAAAATAAATGACATAAGAATCTTACCAACATCAAAACAATACACTCAAATACACACACACACACACACACACACAAAACCAAAGTTCTCTCCACAAGCGCAGGCTAAAAGGCACGTGCAATGCCTAAAAAACCACAAAGAAAATGAAACAAATAGCTGCGCTAGAGTGAACTGGCAATAGGGATATATACACACCAATGGTCAGATATTAAATATTTATTAAACTAAATAAAAAAAGAATACATAAAAATGCTTAAAAACATATAAATGCACAATATAAAATAAAACATCAAAAAATGCAAATTAGATAAGTATAAAAAATAATTGATTTCAAATAAATCCAAGGCAGGGTAGATCCAAGAATTGTTGGTGATGGGGAACACAGCCCGCAGGGAACCACCCCAGGGGGATGGGGGGAGAAGATGTGGGGGTTCCGAACGGTAGACAATTGTCACGGTGTATAGCACTATTGGATGATTACTTTGTTAAAAGTTCAGTTGGTGTATATAAAGGCAGTGCCCCAATATATTGATATCCACAATGCTGAAAATATATGGTGGTATAACAAGAGTGGTACTTGCTAGCGACAATAAGATGCAAAATAGACCAGCATACAGTTGATGTGTGGTAATACTGTACTGCAAAAGTCACTCCTATCCCACAGCGATATCACAGTCAGCAGCCGGGCCAACAGGGGCGACACACAGCACACGTGGATCCGTTGTTTACAGAGCACCCGCTCTGAAGCCGTTGTTAATAGTTGCTGCCCATCTGGTATTATCTGGGTGGAGGAGAGTAGCAGATGTAGCCTCAAGGGCAGAGAGGATAGTAATTGGTGGATCTCACCGCAGAAAGGATGTCAAAAGCGGCTTATCGGGTGTCCCCTAACCAAAGTCTGATGGCAGAGCACACAGGTGGTTTCAGCATATATCAAAGATGTTGTAGTTAAGTAGTTAAGAGGGGTTGCCAAATCAATAGCTGCCTTGGAGAAAGAGAGTCCTACAACGCGTTTCATCCCTGATTGGGACATTTTCATGCATATAGCCTTTCCCACTGTGCTGCCCTTATATAGGGAGTGAGCTAAAAAACCAGATGTCCGTTAATGAATAAGCTTTAATTAACACTTGACTGTGTGGTTTGAGTTGTATGCTATAGGTCAGAATCCTGGTAATAGCAATTTAAAACAATGAAACAATATAAAGTAATGCCAACAAAATATGTTAATTACTGTGCATTTTAAATAGTTTGGTACATAGATACAAAATATATATCTATATAAATAACGGTAGAAACATATTTATATAGTACCAATCGCAAACAGTTATAAATATATACATATAAATATAATTTCTGATCCATTGGTGTGTTCTTTATAAGTTAAACATTTGTATTAAGTAAGCAGTATAAATACAGAGAATAGAAAAACATAAGAATAAATGAAGAAAAATATTTGTTCTTATTAAATAATTAATAAAATTAGAAAAGTATATATGTGTACATACATCCTTATATGCAAATGAGCTGTAACAGTAAGATCTAATAGTATAGAAAGATGTTTAGATCAAACTCGTTCAACCAGAGAACAAATTTAGTTTTAGGTTCTTGGGACTGTAGGACATAATCCTCAGCCCGTAAACAATTTTCTCTTTAAGCGACACATCTGGCTCTTGGGGATATTATTGAGCCATGGCTTATAATGGCCACTGGTGTAATGTAAAAAATTACAAGTATCAACCTGTTTGTGATATGTCTTAGTCAGAATGTTAGTATTATCAGTGAAAACCGTAATATCCCAAAAATTTATTTGATCCGATCTAATTTCCAAAGTGAACTGTAAATTAAAAGTGTTGGAGTTAAGAAAAGAAACAAATTCAAGTGCTAAATCAAGACCCCCATCCCAAATAATAAACAAATCGTCAATGTAACAGCCATAGAGCACCAGATTTGTGCTGTAGGGACCACCCCAGATATAGTGGTCCTCAAATCCGCCATATATAAATTGGGAAGCTAGGTGCGAATCTGGTGCCCATGGCCGTACCATGATGCTGCAAATAAAATACACCATCAAATAAAAAATAATTGTGCGATAAGATGAAAGAAATAGAATCAACAAGAAATGAGTGTAATCTCTTAGAGATCCCAACATCAGAAGACAGGAATTTGTCCACAACTCTGGTGCCATCTGCATGGGGAATGTTGGTATAAAAAACAGAGACATCCAGAGTCAAGAACAAGTAATGAGGTAACCATGAAATGGACGATAATTTGTTGATTTGCAACCATGTGTGGTTGCAAAAAGTGATCAACATAAAATAAAAAATTAGATGTCAAAGAACCCACTCCCGAAATTATAGGACGCCCCGGTGGATTGGTGAGAGATTTGTGAATTTTTGGCAACAGGTATAATACTGGAATTATAAGAAATTTGTTATATAAAAAATTAAAATTCATCTTTGGTGATAATACTATCCCCAAGAGCCAAATTCAGTCGCTGTTTTAATTCAAGGAGATATAGATCGGTGGGATCATTCTTTAAAACCTGATAATAGGTTTTATCTTCCAATTGCCTAAGGGCCTCAGCGGTATATTGGTTTCTACTTAAAAGAACAATACCCCCACCCTTGTCAGCAGATTTGACAGTGATCTTAATGCAGAACATTTGGAAATAGTTAGTACTTAGTTATACTTATTATATTTTACATATTTCCTGGTACAGAGTTTTTTTAAATCCTCAAACGTCTTTTGGTAAAAGACCTGAATGGATGTACTTTTTTGGTTTGTAGGAAAAAATTTAGATTTTTTCTTAAAAATAGATCTATCTATTTTTAAGAAAAAATCTAAATTTTTTCCTACAAACCAAAAAAGTACGGACCTATTTATGTCAAACAAACATTGAGGTATAACTTCGTTAGGCATAGGAACATTTTCAGACTGCTATTCCTCCATGATATTAATACAGTTGATCTCCTCCAGATCTAAAACAATAGGACAAGCATCAGATATGTTAGCCTTACTTAATTTTTTATTCAGAAAAAATATTTTTCTACAGAACTCTTATAAAGCGATTCAGCTCAACAAAGAGATCGTAGAGATTGCAGCCTGTATCAGGGGCAAAATTTCATCCCTTAGAGAGAAGACTTCTCTCATTCAGTCCTTCAGTGTGCGTGTGGCCTACAATATGTAGGCAGAACCACACGTACACTGAAGGAATGTTTTAGGGAGCACAAAAGAAATATAGAAAGGGGATTTTGTCAACACAGTGTTTCACGACATTTTTTAGAAGTTCATAACCAATCTCCGAAATCATTGTTGGTGATTGGGGTTGAACATGTAAAATTTACAATAAGGGGTGGAGATCGCTACAGATCACTAAGTAAAAAGGAAGTAGAATGGATCTTTCGTTTGCAAACCCTTATGCCAGATGGATTAAATAATGCACTAGAGTTTAATGATCATTAATTAATTTTTCCATATTTCAAGAATATATGAGAATTTATATGCTTACTCCCATTGGGCTGGATCCAGACCTTGTTAAGTGCATGAACTTAGTTACACCTGGGCTAAACCATGGTGATTTCAGGGGGAGTCAAGTTAATTGTATTCTTTGCATGCAGGGATATATCTTTGAATTGCTTACTGCACACAGATACTGACCAGCTTTACTATCACACAGTTATTTAGACTTGGGATAGGAAACATCACCTCAACTCTAATACTGTTTGCAGCAGATGAAATATGACTCCCCTGAAATCAACATGGTTTAGCCCAGGTGTAACTAAGATCCAGCCCTTTGTTTCCAAATAATGTATCCTTTGTAAGTTCTTTTATGAACACACCGTTAAATACATATGTAGGTGTGTGTATATACACACATACTCATATTATGGTATATGTACTGCATAATTAAGTATCACTCTAGGCTCTATATGAAGAGTTATTTATTGATGCAGTATATTTAATTTAACAGATTATTTAAAAAGAATAAAATGTCTATATTAGTACATTTTTTATTATTTATTATTTTTTTTTTATTATTATTATTTTTTATTTGTTATTTTTTATTATTTAGTTTATTATTTATTATTTTTTATTATTGTTTCTCTGATTGAACGAGTTTGATCTAAACATCATTCTATACTATTAGATCTTACTGTTATAAGACAGCTCTTTTGCATATAAGGATGTATGTACACATATATACTTTTCTAATTTGATTAATTATTTAATAAGAAAAAATCTTTTTCTTCATTTATTTATTATTCTTATGTTTTTATGTTCTCTGTATTTATACTGCTTACTTAATACAAATGTTTAACTTATAAAGAACACACCAATGGATCAGAAATTATATTTACATGCATATATTTATAACTGTTTGCGATTGGTACTATATAAATATGTTTCCATCGTTATTTATATAGATATATATTTTGTATCTATCTACCAAACTATTTAAAATGCACAGTAATTAACATATTTTGTTGGCATTACTTTATATTGTTTCATTGTTTTAAATTGCTATTACCTGGATTCTGACCTACAGCATACAACTCAAACCACACAGTCACTGGTTTTTTAGTTCACTCCCTATATAAGGGCAGCACAGTGGGAGAGGCTACATGCTTGAAAAAGTCCCAATCAGGGACAAAACGCGTTGCAGGACTCGCTTTATCCAAGGCAGCTTTTGATTTGGCAACCCCTCTTAACTACAACATCTATATATGCTGAAACCACCTGTGTGCTCTGCCGTCAGACTTTGGTTCGGGGACGCGCGATAAGCCGCTTTTGACATCCTTGCTGCGGTGAGAGCCACCAATTACTATCCACTCTGCCCTTGAAGCTACATCTGCTACTCTCCTCCACCCAGCTAATACCAGAAGGGCAGCAACTATTAACAACGGCTTCAGAGTGGGTGCTCTGTAAACAACGGATCCATGTGTGCTGTGGGTTGCCTGCTGGTTGTGATATCGCTGTGGGATAGGAGTGACTTTTGCGGTACAGTATTACCACACATCAACTGTATGCTGGTCTATTTTGCATCTTATTGTCGCTAGCAAGTACCACTCTTGTTATACCACCATATATTTTCAGCATTGTGGATATCAACCTATTTATACAACAGTTACTATATTGGGGCACTGCCTTTATATACACCAACTGAACTTTAACAAAGTAATCATCCAATAGAGTTATACACAGTGACAATTGTCTACCGTTCGGACACCCCACATCTTTTTCCCCCATCCCCCTGGGGTGGTTCCCTGCGGGCTGTGTTTCCTATCACCAACTACTCTTGGATCTACCCTCCCTTGGATTTATTTGAAATCAATGATTTTATATACTTATCAAACACAAAAGAACAAGAGACAGTCAGGAGCGCTAAAGTTATCTCTGTAAGCAGCTTTTTGCACTAATCACAATGAGAAGAATGCTGCCTTCTTATAATACTAAAGAAATAAAAAGTGGGATCAACAGTGTTAAAGCGCTACATAGGGAATCTTCTAAATGGTAATCTAACTGGCTATTACCAGTACTGAACACAAAAATCCTCCTTAAAGATACTATGTATCTGCGAACAGTGTGAACATAAATATAAAATGTAGCAATATAATAGCTGGTAATTGCCAAGGAACACACTCTCTACCAAAGGTAATGGCTCAAGAGAGTGACAAACAACACCCCTTCTCCTCTTTTCTGGCAGTGTTTAACAGGAAAAAGGCACATAACCTGGCACCATAATCCTATACCATGGAAATGCATATGCCGCGATAATGTGCAGCTAAACCTTTTTACCCACAGTACCGAGGCAAAAGGGTAATCGTAAACAAAGTGTACGGAGTCCGCAAAAGTCCCGCTATTCACAGTTTCATATGCAAAATAAATATATATATGGTCCGTTCCACAGTCTATCACCAAATCTGCGGAAATAATAAAGTATAGCCCAAAATAGACTCACTCAATCCTCCGTGATAAGGGACACTCTGCGTGCTTCCGGCCGCCTGTGGAAAGTATAGCGGTTACCGTACTATGTCCTGAAGTCCTCCCGGCTTTCAATATGTCCAAGGCGTCTCTATTTCGCGCTGTCCGCAGTTTCCCACCCGGCAAGCGTGGAAGCTGACAGTTGGAGCCTCACTCCTGTTCACGGCCCCAAGTGGTTAATTCAAAGTTGCAATTAGCGGGATGTGGTAGCGTGGCAGAAACAAGAAGAGATCGCAGAGACATAGGGTGATGTAGTACAAAGTAAAACTCCTATTTTATTCACAACAAAAGGTAAAATACCCACAAACATAATGTGACAAATACACAGTGTGCTTTGTCATAAAAAGAGATTAATGATTTCCACAGCTCATTACACTGACATTAGAACAGGTCCAAGTTCTGTGTTATAGGTAAGGTCCAGAATAACGAGATAAGCTAATTTCCAACGCGTTTCGGGTGTATTAACACCCTTTCTCAAGGCTCATAACATCAAACTGCTTATCACGGATTTATATAGGGTATCCTCTATGGTGGACAATTATCTGATTGGACAATACCGATAGATAGGAGGATCCTTCTACAGCATATGACACTGGATCCGCATACAAAGTGGCATTAGTACTTCCCTATATTCCTCCAAATAAATCAAAGAAATCCTGCAGTGCAAGTGGTGGTAAAACCACATCCCCATAAATACACAGATGATTAAGAACATATAAAAAGATACATGATAAAACCAGCATAAATGTAAAACATGGACCATAAAATCAGTAAAAATGCATAATGAGAAAAGTACCATTTCCAAATATAGAATAAAGGACATGCACAGTATCATAAAAACCATTTGACTTCAAAGTCCAAATTAAGGCCATTGGAGGGATCCCATATTAAAGATCCACTCCATTTCTTTCTTAGCAAGTGCACTCAAAGCATCACAATTCCTCCATTTGGGGGTTACTTTATCTATACCAATGGCCTTGCATATAGAATCTGCAGAGCATTGGTGATGTAACTTAAAATGGGCAGATAGATTGTGGGTTAGAACACCTTTTTTGATATTGTTAAGGTGCTCTGACCATCTCACTTTCAAGGGGCGCGTGGTCCTTCCCACATACTGTTTGCCACATATACACTCTATTAAATACACTGTGTTTTTAGAATGGCAAGTAATAAAATGCTTGATAGGAAAAAAGCTTATTATTAGTGGTGGACTGAAAATTTGTAGTTTTAGAGGCCTGTGTCGTATGGGTTTTGCACATAGTACAATCGCCACATCTATAAAAACCCTTAGAGCGTATGCTTGTGTTCTTTTTAACTGTGTGGTATGCACTATGGGTAAGTGATGTAGCTAAGTTATTGGCCTTCGTGTAAATAAATCTAGGGTATTTAGGTAAATGTTTTTTCAATAAGGGATCCTGAATCAGGACATTCCAGTTCTTCTTAATGATTTTTTCCATCTCCTGATGATCCCTATGATATAAGGCCATCTGATAGTTAGTATTTTTATTGCTTACCACTTTTTGTTTTGGAAGCATAAGGTCCTCTCTGTTTAGTTGCATTACTTTTCTTATAGTGTTATTCATATCTTGCTCTTTATATCCTTTTTCCATAAAAAAGTTTTTCATAATATCTGCTTGTTTTATAAAAATCTGTTACATCTGTACAATTTCTTTTTAATCTTTGAAATTGACTACCGGGAACCCCTTCTAACCAATTCCTATGATGGCAGCTTTTTTTTTTTTTACATATAAAGGAGTTAGAATCGGTAGGTTTCATAAAATTCTTGACCTTTAAACGTTCATTATCCACAAATATAGTAAGGTCCAGGAATTCTACCGAAGTGCTACTAATATTAAATTTCTATTTCAATTTGTGTTCAGTACTGGTAATAGCCAGTTAGATTACCATTTAGAAGATTCCCTATGTAGCGCTTTAACACTGTTGATCACACTTTTCTTTTATTTTTTATACTTCTCTAATTTGCATTTTTTGTTGTTTTATTTTATATTGTGCATTTATATGTTTTTATGCATTTTTATGTATTCTTTATTTAGTTTAATAAATATTTAATATCTGACCATTGGTGTGTATACATCCCTATTGCCAGTTCACTCTAGCGTGGCTATTTGTTTCATTTTCTAACTGTTTTGTGGTGCTCTATACCGAGACGTCTCTGGAAGTGTTCTATTTTGTGACCCGTGAATTCACATTGTCACCACGAAATACTAGTGGATTTCTTTGAAATTTATTTCTAGCCAGTGTTACGTAATCATGTAACTTGTCCAGTACTTCATCCTTGGTTTTTATCAAATAAGTAACTGTGTATCTGGAGTAGTCTTCAATGAAAGTCACTATAAATCTATTACTGCTTGGTGTGCGTGCTTGCAGTGGGCCACACACGTCGCTGTGTATGAGATCTAGAGGTCTCTGGGCTCTGTTCTCACTTTGTCTTGGAACTGTCATTCTTGTGGTGTTGGCTTTTATACAGCATTCACACATCATGGTTGTTGAACAGTCTGATACTGTAAGGTCCTTTGTTAGTTCTCTCTTTTGTAGTTCTTTAATGCTGTCTGGGTGCCTGTGTCCTAGTCGTCTGTGCCACATGTGAATACAGTCTGAGTGTCCGTGTGTGCTTAATTTCACCTGTTGTGCCACAGTGTCTAGACAATACAGGTGGTTTTCTGATTTAGCTGTGGCAACTGTTTCTGTTCCATTCTGGATAATGCACATTTTATCTTGGAATTTAACTGTAAGTCCTTTAGCCGTCAAGCACTTTACAGATATTAATCGGCCTTCCAATCTGGGAACATATAATACATCTTTAATTGGCATTGTTCTATCACTTCTGTTAGCATTGGAGCATATGAGCAGCCTGTGCCCTTTTCCTTCTGCAGTGATATTGGTACCATCTGCAAAATAGATTGCTTCTCTATGACTTGTGTCAATCTCGGTGAAGAAATCTCTGTCGCTTGTCATGTGACTTGTCGCTACTGAATCTCTGTACCAACTAAAGTTCATATGTGTTACTGTCACTTTAAATGTTCCATTCCACTCTTTTGTGCATACATCTGTGAGTGCAGTTTTGACTTTCTGCTTAGACCCTTTCAAAAGTAGTTTCTGCTGTTTTCCTTTCCATATAGAGCAGTCTTTCTTTAAATGTCCTACTTTCTTGCATCTAAAACATGCTCTTGTTTCTTTGTTATGTACCCTAGTATCTGTAACTTTGAGAGATTTTTCTGTGTCACTGTCCATGCAATCCTGTGTGATTTCTTTCCTGCGCGTGTATTCATCTATAAGCCTGTTTTTCACAAAATCCAATGTGAGTTCTGCTTCAGGTCATTTCCAAAGCATTTATCAGTGCACTGTATGGGCCAGATTCAATTAGGTTCATAGCGAATTTTATGCTTACTTTATGCTCATTTGCATAAGGAAATTAGTGTGAATTTTTAACGCTGTATTCAATTTAGCATTTTTTATGCACATAAAATCAAAATTCGCGGGTGAATTTTTGTCCTATTCAATTACATTAAAATTAGCGCAAATTTTTCTTATATTGACAGGTGCATATTCGCACCTGTCATAGGTGCGCAAATTAATATGAGTTGTGTTAAGTTCATGTAAAAAAGTAAAAATGTATAGAAATAATTAAAATAACTTTATTTTATAAATTTTTATCATGGATATGCTATTAATAAAACTATTATGGGAATTAAAAATCACATATGTAATATGTTCTGTGGTATAGTAAAAATACCTTTCTCCCTACCCTCTTCAACTGGGACTAAATAGTGCTAACCTCAGAGGTTCTTAACAGTCCCCAGTCCTTAATTTATCAAAATCAGGTTTAAACTAACTAATGATAGCTCCATTCTATTGTGGGGCAATCGCTTTTTAGGATCTAGAAGCCCTAGCAGGGCCTGGATATCTATAAAAAATACATTTTAAAAAGTTTTAGACCCCCAGATTACAGACAGGACCACAGCTACTTGACATAGGGAGGGAGGAGCTTTTTGCACAACGTCCCCATCGCAGCCCCTAACTATGAGGGCGAATTACATAAAATTCACAGGGAAAAATACAGCATCGCACAACACACAATTAACGCAGGTTAGGGGCGTACTGTCATCTGAAATTGAATTGGGTGAATTTTGCCCAGCGAATTTGCCGCGTACAGTGCGAATTTTTTTCGTGATAATTTTTTTTTTAAACTCGCTTCTAATTGAATCTGGCCCTATGTGTCTGGTAGGCTGCATAGGAGTAATGCTACTATGTGGCTGCATTTTAGCACTTCTCCTATAGATCTGAGCTGTGCTAATATCTCCAGCACTTTACTTATGTGCTCTTGGCATAGTCTGTCCTTCCGTAAGTCTCATTTAGTACAGTTTTCTTAGCAGGAATAATTTGCTGTTTAAACTGGTTCTTTCATGTAGCCTTTGCAGTGTATCCCACATGAACTTTGCTATGTCCACATGGTTTTTATGGACTAACTGATCATCTTCCACTAATAAACCTATAGTCGCTCGTGCCTGTCTGTTCTTCTTGTCCCATTCCTGGTTATTATCACTTGGTCTGTCTGTAGTTATTACTTCCCACAAATCATCTTTGGTCAGCAGCATTTCAACTTTAAATTTCCACAGTTGGTAATTCTCATTAGATAGCTTTGTTACTGCCAATCTAAGATCTGTGCTGCTTGCCATCTCTTTTTGTTTGTCTGCTCCCCTAGAGTTATAATGCTGGGTTTATTCACAGTTGCTGTGCAGATCTCTCAGAGATGTTTCTTGTGCCTTAAACCTTGGAATAGTCAGGATCACCTCATGAGCTATGCTTCAGAAAGTAGGCACACATGAGACAAACTCTTTGTGGTGTATCTTGTTTATATAATGAAACTGGAACTGATCATAATGCAAACATCAAAACAGGATAACTTGGCATGAGTAGCAATCATTCATTGCATACTCCATCTCTCCATGTCTGCTTCACAGAAAATGCCTAATCACACAGGAACAAACAAGTGCAATATACATCACAAACTGTAAAACACATATATGAGAGCTCCATCTGCTGTCCCTCCAGTGTAATTGCATATCAAGTCTCAGTCTGTTGTAATATCTCAAGTTATATCATTAGCAGTGAGTGTCTGCAACAGAGGTGTATAAAAAAACAAAAAAATAAAAATAGATGAAAAAAAAAGACCTAAACCAAGAGCAGACATTAATATTTTTATGATCTATAATATAGTAATTCATGTGATACTCTACCTTTTAATAAAACTGATGTTATCCATACTTCCTACTAGGGAGTGTCTTTCGATCACTACTATTGGAAAACACCCTTTTTGGTAAGCGGCACATGCACGGACATTGCTTTTCCAGGGCGGATGGATCTTCTGGATCCAGAAGTGTGTCCTAGTTAAGAAAAATAACTAGGGATTTTTCTTTCTCAAATTACTATAATTAGACCTTTTAACAATTACACTTGATCTACTTTTTGACTTTTTTTAGCCTCACTAAGTGCTTTGGAAATAACAATGGCATACTGTAAATTTTATTGTATTCCAGTGGTGTGCGCACAAGGTCTACAGGCCAAGGATAAAACAGGCTCCAGTGATCCCTATGTTACTGTACAAGTTGGAAAAACAAAGAAAAGAACCAAAACTATCTATGGAAACCTTAACCCTGTATGGGAAGAGAATTTTCATTTGTGAGTTCAGCAACACAAATATTTATTTTCATTGAGTATGTTTTGCTGTTTTTTTGTTTTTTTTTTTGTAAGGGAAGTGTAGTACAGATCAGTTTGGGTCCAGCATCAAATTCAAGAGGACTTCCAGTCATCACTGACATATATAAAATTTGATTTCTGTGTGGTAAATTAGTCTCATTTTTATAAAGAAGTTGTCTTTTGATTGTACATTAGGACTGATTCAGACTCAAAGATGCTAAAAACCTCATGCAAGGTTTAAGAGTGAATGCAAAAGTAAATCTGGGTTAGTATGCAAGTGTTGCAGGTTATGTGAACAGATATAGATATATTTTGCACATACATTCTTGTGCTGAGATAGACAGAGATACACTACAATGATATCAAGGCCGATTGAACTGCACTTCTTCCCAGCCGCAGCTCCAATACCACTCGAGGTATACACCTCCTATACCCCCAATGTTGTACCATTGACACTTCCCATTACAGAGAGTGTCAAATAGTTCAACTGAGTTAAAAAATTGGTGGGGTATTGGTGTCTGCGCTTAGGATCACTATACTTTCCCTCTGGTTCCCCAAAGTCCTCTTAAAGTGTCCAGAAACAAGTCCTTAATATTCGAAAATGATCCTTGATGTTCTTCTGACTTTCACATTTGGTTTTCCTTCTGCTTTCTATTTCAGATGCTCCATTCCGATCAGAAAAATAGAGAAAACAAAAACTTGGTGTGATAACGTTTCCAATCAGATGGGTACCACTTCACAAAAAAATGCCTACTCACATTAGTTCTATCTTGTTTTCTTTCTTTATTTTAAACCGTGCTCTCTATTTCTTTGTAGATGATATATCTGGATTTTTCTCCTTATCTTTAGATGGTCACCTTCCCCTACTCTCCATATATCAAAAAAGAAAGGAAGGAGAATCACTATTTCTCTCTAGGATCAAATGCCTGTAATGTTTACACCCTGTCACAGAACTCCACCTGTATCCGCCCGTGGACCGTATTGTCCTTCTTTTACCTCTCCTCTGACTTTCTTAAAGACACAACAGCACACCACTCCTTGTGTTGAAACATCCAACACACCCACCCTTAACCGAAAAGGGGTACTCACATTTACCCCCCTTGGGGTTTTGCAGGGTATATGTGTCTGTGGACTGGATTACTGGTATGGTTATGTTGTGGTTCCAGTCTGTTTCCTGTTCAGGAGCAGTTCCTTGGGAGTTCCTTAGGTATAAAACACACACCTCTCCTTGTGCGATATTATCAGCAACAAATAATAAGGTAAGTAAAATGCTACTCACAGTGAGCCTCTCTTGGGGTTATGCCTCTCATACAATTTCTTTGAGGCATAACCCCAAGAGGGGCTTACTGTGAGTAGCATTTTACTTACCTTATTATTTGTTGCTGCCGATATCGCACAAGGAGAGGTGTGTGTTTTATTCCTAAGGAACTCCCAAGGAACTGCTCCTGAACAGGAAACAGACTGGGACCACAACATAACCATACCAGGAATCCAGTCCACAGACACATATGCCCTGCAAAACCCCAAGGGGGGTAAATGTGAGTACCCCTTTTCGGTTAGGGTGGCTGTGTTGGATGTTTCAACGCAAGGAGCGGTGTGCTGTTGTGTCTTTAAGAAAGTCAGAGGAGAGGTAAAAGAAGGACAATACGGTCCATGGGCAGATACAGGTGGAGTTTTGTGACGGGGTGTAAACATTACAGGCATTTGATCCAAGAGAGAAATAGTGATTCTCCATCCTTCCTTTTTTGATATATGGAGAGTGGGGGAAGGTGACCATCTAAATATAAGGAGAAAAATCCAGATATATCATCTACAAAGAAAGAGAGAGCACGGTCTAAAATTAGGAAAGAAAACAAGATAGAATTAATGTGAGTAGGCATTTTTTTGTGAAGTGGTACCCACCTGATTGGAAACGTTATCACACCAAGTTTTTGTTTTCTCTATTTTTATCCGAGTGGACCGGAGCATCTGAAATAGAAAGAAGAAGAAAAACCAAGGGTGAAAGTCAGAAGAACATCAAGGATCATCTTCGAACATTAAGGACTTGTTTCTGGACACTTAAAGAGGACTTTGGGGAAATAGAGGGAAGGTATAGTGATCCTAAGCACAGACACCAATACCCCACCAATTTTTTAAGAGATACACTACAACAACAAGAGTTAGGCCTAGCTTAGATTGCATATTGTGAGGTACCTATATTTCAACTGGATTGTGATACATTGGCTTACTGAACTTACAGTGCCTTTCACCTACAGTGAGTGTCACAACTCTTCAGATCGCATCAAGGTTCGTGTTTGGGATGAGGATGACGATATTAAATCAAGAGTCAAGCAAAGATTCAAACGTGAGTCAGATGATTTTTTGGGACAAACAATCATTGAAGTACGAACCCTGAGTGGAGAGATGGACGTATGGTACAATCTAGGTGAGTAAATCCTGACACATATAGCCAAAATTTCTTGGAGGGTTAAGAAGAAAAAAGAAATGGAATTGTATAAAACAAATTGAAAAAGTACAAAATATTTACATAAAATGTATAAATCAAATAAGTGATGATGAGATTTACTATCCTGAATGCCCCCCCCCCACACACACACCGGAAAAAAGAATAATTTTTTTTTTTAGAATTGTCACTTTCCAGTAAACAAAGCCACACACATAGGAAATCCTTATTTTTTAACTGCTAAAAAATCTAAAACTGCAAACATTTTAGAAAAAAGGATATGTCAGAAACCTTTTGGTAAAACACAAGGTTTAAGCTATATTTTCGATTTGCATTATAGATTTATAATAGCTGAAAGCTGAATTCTTAAAACATGTTTTGTTGTAAACTCGTTAGTTGACTGCTAAGATTTCAAGCCTAAGTTTATTAATTACACCTGACATTAAATAAAATAAATAAAATTAGTTTGAACTGTCATTATATTACTAATAATTTCAACTTCTTGTTCTATAATTTAATTTGGACATTTTAATCCAAATTAAGGACCTGATTCACACTTAAAAATCTTCTTAAAATAAGAACTTAAAGTCACTCCTGGGCAAAACCATGTTGATTGCAGGGGGAATTCATTTAATTGTATTCTTTACATGCAGGGAAATATCTTTGAATTGCTTACTGCACACAGATACTGACCAGCTTTACTATCACACTGTTATTTAGACTTGGTCTGGGAAATATCACCTCTCAACACTAGTACTCTTTGCAACAGATGAGATATGACTCCCCTGCAATCAACATGGTTTAGCCCAGGTGTGACTTTAAATTCTTATTATAAGAAGATTCTTAAGTGTGAATCAGGTCAAAAAATTTTATGTTTTTTTTTCCTTTTGTGCACATCAATACATGAATTGCTATTTGTGATAGATGTGCCTTAATTAAATTATACTGCCCTTATTTTTTAAAGCATAATTATGCAATTTACACAATATAAATAGTGTGTTTATCTAATCCCTTTCCTGAAGAGTGAAAAGTGTTGTCTACAGTAGCCAGCAGGAGTGTACCACTTAAGATGTTACTTTAATTGAATACCATCCTAAATGTTAAAATAGCAAATGCTAATGTTGCTAATAAAAGTTTTTGTCTACAGATAAGCGCACAGACAAGTCTGCAGTATCTGGGGCTATTAGACTGCACATCAGTGTGGAGATAAAAGGGGAGGAAAAGGTGGCCCCATATCATGTACAATACACGTGCTTACATGAGGTTTGTAAGTTTGTTGTTTTAGGACCGGATCCAGACTTGCGCCCGGCACCCTATTTACGCATGCAAAGTGGGTAAGCGGGGTGTATTGACTGGAAGGTGCCTGCGCCCTCCAGATGTTACATTAGTGTTACGAACATAACACTAACATGCTTACCATCGTACAGAATTTAGCTCCGTACGATGCAAATTCAGAACAAATGGGCTGTGCTTCCCCTCCACCCGCCATGGTGGGCAGGGGGTAGCATTTAAATCTTACAATATGGGAGGGATTTAGTATGTATGAGCGGATTAGCGATCTTAACGCAGGCTTATGGAAGAGTAAACACGAGAGAGTGAATACTGATATCCTAAATTTGACATAGTCCATTTATTTATTTTTAACAAAAATCTGGTGCTAAAAACATCTAGTATAGTAAACCCACAAATAAAAAGTGGTTTGTCTCTGCTGCTCACTTTAAGAAAGAACAAATTTCTATTGCAGGAAAAAGACATATATAATGATTGGACCACATGCTTTTCTACTCAACTTTTACCATTTCAGTTGCCATTATTATTTTCTCCTGTAGAACCTGTTCCACTATCTAACAGATGTACAAAACAATGGGGTGGTGAAGATTCCAGATGCCAAAGGGGATGATGCCTGGAAGGTTTACTTTGATGAGACTGCCCAAGAAATAGTGGATGAGTTTGCAATGAGATATGGAGTGGAGTCAATATATCAAGCAATGACGTGAGAAAATTAAGCAGTGGGGAATAAGACATGTGCATGGTATAATAATGGCCAAGTTATTTTATATAAGGTTCCAAAAGTAATAGTAAACATAATCAGAATATAAATGAGAATAAAATGAATTTAATACAAAAGTTATATTGATATAGATATATAAACCTTGTAAATAATAAGTGTGATAGTAATAATGTAATAAATAATGAAGTGAGTTTTAATATTATTACCTCTCTGCTGATTAGGAAACCTTGTGTATTATAAGTAATAATAAAACATAAGAAATTAAGGAGTGCATATAGACACAAAACTTCTCTATGATTTTTAGTACTTTTATATAATTATATAACGAATAACTGATATAACTTTACTCATCCCTCTGAAAGGTTCCGATAGATAGATAGATAGATAGATAGATAGATAGATAGATAGATAGATAGATAGATAGATAGAGATAGATATAGATAGAAGATGGGATAGTGTTGATATACTATACCTAAATAGTAATTTTCACAAGAAATGTATATTACATTAAAAGATTACTACATTACTAATTCACAATTTTTGCTTTTGTGGGGGTGTAACTAAGTTTCACACATTCTTTTTTTATGATTTTTTTATTCTCTACTTTCATTTACAGTCATTTTGCCTGCCTCTCCTCTAAATACATGTGCCCAGGAGTTCCTGCTGTTATGAGCACCCTTCTTGCCAATATAAATGCATACTATGCCCATACAACAGCATCAACCAATGTGTCTGCCTCAGACCGTTTCTCTGCCTCAAATTTTGGTGTAAGTTGCTATATACAATTATGTCATATTAAGACATGCATAATAGAAATATAGATACTGGCCATTTATAGTAAAGCATGTAACTGACAACGGAGCAGATGCAGACTAATGCAAAATGCTAAACAACCCTTTTCTGTATCCAGTCTTCCAAGCAGGCCCATTTTAAGTCAGAAATCTTAAGGTGGGGTCATGGATTGAAAGTTCAGCACAGAAAGCTGGACCCAGTCTGAAGTCTGGACTGTACTGTATTAGATGCAAAGACATAATTATGCACATTTACCAGCTAGAAAACAAAAAATGTTTAAATCTTCCACAATCGCAAGATGTAATGGACTTAAACTGTACCACATTTAACTTTTTGGAGGTCTAGTTTAGTTATTCCAATTTAATTAATATTTTTATTATATTTTTAGGCAAAAACATGTTAAGATAAGCATTTATATTTAAACCTTTATATTGTTGTTTTATTACATAGGGCTAAATTTCCGAGTTGCGCTAACTCAGATTGTGTCTGCTTTTCCATGCTGCACATGTTCAAAGCTGCATAAGAGTCTGTGGGTGGGAGCAGTTAGAAAGCACAGGCCTGGATGTGCCGATAGTGCACCAGCAAATTCCTCCAGATTCTTTGCCGTGGGATCTGTGTGCATAAATAAAAGTCTGGATCTGATACATTTGATCGTAATCACACATAAGTGTGTATCCACCCCTACTTTCCAGCTCCTCTCCTCTCTCCCTTCCCCATTTTTAAGTGCCTAATGGCTCTTACGAGTGCCATAGGGCACCCTTAACTACCCATGCGTATTTTCTCTCTTAAGAGAAAATACGCACAGAGGTTCCCCAGTTCTCCAGCCCTTCCTAATTTACATCCCACCCCCACCAACTTTACGTAAGTAAACCTGGAGGCTGCCGTGGTACACCTCCTCTTTAAAGACCACACGTAGTTAATCTGCGTACGGGACTACTACGTAAATTGCTACACATGCACAGTGGCCCCGTACGCAAAATTCTGCACTTAAGAAGCATCAGATTCTTAGGTGTAAATCGGGTCCATTGTGATTATAGTTTTCAAATGTTTCCAACTTTCAAATTATGGAATGAAAAAGCATATCTATGTTATTTGAATAATAAATAGAAACAAATACACCTGATTACAAATAGTGTCAGTGTGTTATACTTGGATAATGGTCTGACATTTGCATATTGTAATATATTAATGGTATTCATTGCTATTTATTGTTGTGATCCTTAATCAAACTAAAATTCTGTATTTTTATGTGTGTTGTTTTCTTTCATATTAACAGAAAGAAAGATTTGTGAAGTTGCTCGATCAACTGCACAACTCATTGCGTATTGACCTTTCAATGTACCGGGTAAAAAGCCATTTGATTTTTACTTATGTTATGTTTTTTATGTGTTTTATGTTTTTCCATGATTACTATGGCAGCTTCCCTTCATGTAATTTTATGATATAGAAGTGTAAAATTTTCTTAATTAATATATTTACAATGGTTTTAGAAAGAAAAATAAATCTAAATTTTTACTATGATACACTTGTTTTTACTATGGTAATTTAATATGAAGAAAAAGTTGTAGTCCTGGTAGTAAATATTCATGCAAAGAGTATTTTATAGACATCAACATACTATACAAGCTAGTTATTATTATGCATACCAACTATTATAGAATTATATGCCTAGGTTATGGTATTCTATGTTACAAATGTATGATCTGACACCTAAATTCAGTCATAAATAAAGAAAACAAAATGCTTAGACCCATATAAAAGTTCAATACAATCAATCTACAGTGATTGAAATGCAAGTTATTTTCTTTTTGGAATACTTATAAATGCATGCTAAGTTCATGGCCAAGTACATGGTTTTGTACAAGTGCAGCTAACATTGATTTCCCATATTTGTTTTAATGGTAAATAGTGATGGAAGATATAAAAGGGAAATTATCAGTGAATATATCAGTGAAAATATCAGTGAAAATTATAGACAAAGGGCATTTTCTAATAAGAGTCCTGAGGCATTTATGTTAGATTAAGAAAAAACAAAATAAGACCAGCACAGCCACAGTATAATCTCAAGTTGTATAAGTCACATAAAATATAAAGTTATAAGTGTGGACAAACACACATAAACCTTCCGGTGTAATTAAAACACAAAATTTATTAAAACAAATATGCCTGGTACCAGACCCTAAAAATCTTAACTAATATATAGCAGCAATACACTCCATATATAGACAGTACAGACTATCCAAAAAGTGTCGATGTTGAAAAAAGCGTATACTAAATATCAATATAGACCCTTCCAGGGGTGATCAATCCCTAGTAGAAAGGAAAAATAGATACTATGAGTAAAAATATTGCTGAAATAAAAAACAAAGTTCCAATTCAGTTGTAAACAGATACTGACTTGCTCCGTTGCTCACCGTATCGATAAGTATGATTTTAGTAGCCACCAGTAATACAAGTCGGTTTAAATATAGGGAGGAAAACCTTACCACAAGCACCTTGTAATATAAGTAGCCGAGTCAACCCCGGAGAGCGGGTGTTTAGGCCGCTAGAACCGGGGGTCTCAGGACGCCGAACTCACTTGTCTGCAGGCGGCTTCTGCCGGATCGTAGGGCAGGTGGTGTGCAGGGCGGTCCTTCCCCTCTAGGATGAATCACGTTGGTGAGCGCTCACGTTGTTGAAACCAAACAAAGGTTTTTCTATAAAGTGGTGGGTGCAGCAAAGTCACAAACTTGAAATAGCAATAATAGGTAATGGAACAAAGTACAGTTGTTGGTACCAGACTTCACTTAAGCCTTCCTTACACGTTTCGTTCCACCAGGGAATTTCATCAGAGGAGTAAAAGGCAGTATTGAGAAAGAGGCTCCATTGCTCTCTTAAATAACACCATAATTAATTAGACATTCAATACATGGGTAGAAGTCCATACTTTGCAAAAAGTGTGCTCTTTACACGATTTCCATTGCAAATAGAGAATAAGTTGCTCAATGATTAAGGCAACAAGTGGAATATTTAGTACTTTATCAGCATTCAACTATAAACAAAGTGATGTTGTACAAGTAAAAAAACGAACAGCTAATGGAACACAAGATAACAATTTAATTTAGTACACCGGAAGGACTTAAAGCAGATATATACAAAGTGCAATAATATCAAGATATCTGCATTAAGGAAACACAAATACAAATAAGACACAAAATAAAGTAAAATGAAATGAAGTGAAATGACCATGCTGGAGCCCTTTAAAGTGGCTATTTTGCCACCATATGCTTACATTGAAAGAACTGAAAGATATATATATATATATATATATATATATAGCACTTATTAAATGCTGACTATTCCACTAGAATACAGTAATGTCAGCAAACTTTACCAGTATTTATTGTTAATGGTTATAAATACTCCAAGAGTCCAACATGATTATTGCAGATCACTTCACTTATTATTTATATTTTACTTATTTAATCAAAATTTTCAATAATTTAGTTTTTAATAATTTACTTTTTGTTTTTTTGATGAGAGGCTTAGCAGAATTAAAAAAATTAGCAGTCAACAATTACTTCTATAAGTAGAGGGAAATATTTCCCTCTACTTTCCTTAATGCAAATATCTTGATATTATTGCACTTTGTATATATCTGCTTTAAGTCCTTCCGGTGTACTAAATTAAACACCCGCTCGCCGGGGTTGACTCGAACCGCGGATACACTCGGCTACTTATATTCCAAGGTGCTAGTGGTAAGGTTTTCCTCCCTATATTTAAACCGACTTGTATTACTGGTGGCTACTAAAATCATACTCATCGATACGGTGAGCAACGGAGCAAGTCAGTATCTGTTTACAACTGAATTGGAACTTTGTTTTTTATTTCAGCAATATTTTTACTCATAGTATCTATTTTTCCTTTCTACTAGGGATTGATCACCCCTGGAAGGGTCTATATTGATATTTAGTATACGCTTTTTCAACATCGACACTTTTTGGATAGTCTGTACTGCCTATATATGGAGTGTATTGCTGCTATATATTAGTTAAGATTTTTAGGGTCTGGTACCAGGCATATTTGTTTTAATAAATGTTGTGTTTTAATTACACCGGAAGGTCTATGTGTGTTTGTCCACACTTATAACTTTATATTTTATGTGACTTATACAACTCGAGATTATACTGTGGCAGCGCTTGTCTTATTTTGTTTTTTCTTATTCTACCAATTATATTAAGGGGACTCACAAACCCCTAAGACCAAGCTGCATCTACAGTATCTCTCTTGGGAAATCCAGTGCCTATTTTGTTTTTTTTCTCTTTTTTTCCTTTTGTAATAATTTATGTTAGATTTACTTATTTTTCAACGTATCTATTTTGTATTGTGTAGAATAATTTTCCTGCTAGTAGCCCAGAACGACTTCAAGATCTCAAGTCAACTGTTGATCTGCTAACCAGTATAACATTCTTCAGAATGAAGGTGAGGGGGATCATTTTGGAACAAAAAAAGAAAGAAACATTTGTAAGTACTTAGATATAGTGTGCATAGAACTTGTTGTTCTAAATCTATGCATTTATCTTGTTTTTGTAAATTATATTATCATAACTTCCTTTTGAGTTCTGTCTGTAAAGGCCATGGAAACTCATGCCTGCCACAGGAATTTAAGGTTTAAATATAAAGAATCCATATGGGCTGTACTCCCCAAAGCCCCACAACCTTGGGAGGGTTCTTCTTCATCAGCAACCACCTTATGGAGGCATCTATTTTTATTTACTATATCCAATAAAATTGTAGAAATGTATAACTTTTACCCC
>WWET01005490.1:47912-60269 GCA_011038615.1 Limnodynastes dumerilii | reverse complement strand
GGCATCAGAGAATAGAATTTTACCGATCAATGGACAATATCATCCTCTCTGCAACTGATAAATTTCATTACTATCTAGCCACTTGGACCCCCTGGATTTTCTATATGGACACTGAACATCCTCATAATCCACCCCCCACCCCCTCGCTAATAACGACCTAGGTTCTAACATGACATGAAAACCATGGCTTCCCCTCACTTCCCATCCCCTCTTCATTATTCCTAATCCTCCCCTTCTTTTCTTCTTGTCCTCTTGCCTTCTCTTTTCTTCTCCTTTTTTTTCTGTTCGTGTGGTGTGACCTGTCTTAGTAGGTGATATTCATTATCTGCCCCAGCAGTTAAAGATACATATAAGCTGAGTTACCCCTTTTCAAGATAACTTACAGTAACAGAGTGTTTTAATGTTTGCAAACGTCTTGACTATGTTACTTGTACTACTGGTATACTGGGCCTCCAATGCTCATCTGAGACCACACTCCCTCACAGCTGTGATCTCAAAGAGACTTTGGTTTGAAAAGAAATTGGATTTTTGACCCATAGTTGGGGCTCTATTTTAAGATTAGATTAGAGTTAGGACTGCTCCCACAGAGAAGCCTTGATGTTAACGGAGCAGCTTATCAAATTTCTGCAGATTTTTGTAACTAATTCTCTGGTTTTTATTTTAAAGATAGAATATTTAGTTTGAGGTATGCTCTTGGTTTGAAAAGAAATTTGATTTTTGACCTAAAGTTAGGGCTCTATTTAGAGTTAATATTAGAGTTAGGACTGCTCCCACAGAGAAGCCTTGATGTTGGCGGAGTAGCTTATCAAATTTCTGCAGATTTTTGTAACTAATTCTCTGGTTTTTATTTTAAAGATAGAAATGCATATTTAGTTACTGAGTAATGGCTAGAGTGCCAGGCATTGCCTTGCTTTTTGTACAAATTCCCTGCCTAGTGCACCTGCCGTGTATATTACTTTAACAAACTAATTTGAGCAACCTCTCTTTGGATTTTATATATATATGTATACATTCAAGATGCGTGTTTACATATTTCTATTGCAGAGGAATGTCAAACTTTTCTAAGATTCGCCATCCAGGATCACCACTACCAGTTTCGGGCATTGCCCTTTGGTCTGGCGACTGCGCCCAGAATCTTTGCGAAGGTAATGTAGGTAATGGTCAGTCACCTCAGGTTGATGGGAATCAATATTATTCCTTATCTCGACGACTTACTACTAAAGACTCAGTCGAAACAGATTCTTCAGCAACATCAACATGTGACAATATAGTTTCTGCAGTCTCATGGCTGGCTAATCAACACAAGAAAGTCCAGCTTGATTCCATCACAGCGTATGATTTTTTAGGCCTTGTCTTTAATACGAGGCTGCAAAGAATTTTCCTTTCTCTGGAGAAAATCTCCTCTATTCAGAAACTAACTCATCTGCTTCTGTTGCAGAGAGCTCTGTCCGCTCTCCTTTGCATGAGGCTTCTGGGGAAGATGTTTTCCTCATTCGAGACGGTTTCTTTCGCAAGGTTCTGGGCCAGAAAGTTTCAGTGGAACATTCTGTCTTAGTGGGACGGCAACCCTTTAAACTTAAATACACAAATTTCCAGGTAGATCTTCAATAAAAGAATATGTGTCTGTCAAAGGAGATATGTTTTCAGAGAAATTCCACTTTTCCTTTTTCACTTGTCTCTTTTTGTTATTTTTCTTTAATACTTTCTTTAATACTAAGTACTTGTTAATTGAGAAGTCTTCATAAAGATCCAATGTTTCTGTAAACAAAAGTGATTTTCATGGTATAAACTAATAAAATAACAGCTCTTGCAATGCAGGGATGCAATGTGTGGTGGTAGGACTGGCTGTAGTAGATAGGATTTGCTTTCTTTTATTGTGGGTTCTATATTTTATGATGGACACATTGATACTTAAATGTTTGACAGTCACTGGAGGGTGCAAATTTATAGTTTGCAGGGTGTGCCAAACACTGACCCTGCTCAGGTGCACTGTAGAGAAAATTAAAACATTGTATGAGAACATTTAAAATAAAATTTGCATTCCTTTTTAAACATTCAGTTATGATAAGTGAACTGTATTTATTGTATAGCTTAATGTTAACAAGTTTTACTTTATTTTTGTTATTATGGTCTTGTTTTGTGTATTACAGGCTAAGAAGGGGGAGCTACCCCCTGAAGAGCAGGGCCCAAGTATCAAGAACCTGGATTTTTGGTCCAAGCTAATAACTTTGATAGTGTCTATCATAGAGGAGGATAAGAATTCATACACACCATGCTTAAACCAGTAAGATATATAAGTATTCTACAGAATGTAGTCATTAAATTTCATAATGCAGCAATGTGATACAATGGCCCAACGAACAAGGAAATACTAATATGCATTCAGTCTTCAATCTTAATTATTTACAATTTTTGAGTCTCAGATTATATAAAAACAGAATATATATAAATACAGAATATATCAATGCACGCCAATGGTTATAAACCCTGTATAAAAAAAGTTATATTTTAGTTTACAGAATTATATTATATGGTTGCATTCCGATTCAGAATTCTTTGTACTGTGCATGCGCAGTACAAACTGATAGGCAACTTAAGTAGCATACTTAGCATACATTATAACCTTTAAACTATAACAATGACTTTCCATTTTATATGGAGCTGTTTATTATCCACTTTCTACCCCAGGTTTCCCCAGGAGTTAAATGTTGGTAAAATCAGTGCTGAAGTTATGTGGAGTCTTTTTGCTCAGGATATGAAGTATGCCATGGAAGGTAAATTATCAGTGTTATAATATCCTTATAATGGGCAGGATCCAGAACTACGTATCGAAACGATACGCAGATTACGTAAAATAGCTACTACGCATGCGCAGTAGCTACTGTTTATTGAACTACGTCCGTCTATGGAAGACGGACGTAGTTCTGGATCCAGCCCAATATCCTTAATGTAAATAAACATTTAGAATGTTCAGTTGATGCACTCCATAACACTTGTTTTTCTTGCTTTTTGTAGTTTTGACCTTGCCAATGAAATCCAATTTTAAAAGAAATATAAATATTACTCAGTTAGGTTGTAAAAATCTACCAAACTTATTCAAAGTTTTGCTTTAGTTTTACTAGCAAAAAATCTGTGAAGTCATATAGTTATTTAACAGTTATAAATAATGGCAACTATCAACCCACCAATTCTGCTTGCTAGATATGTCAGCCACAATTATCCACTTGCTGATAAGGACCAGTGTTGCGAGTGTTATGAAAAAGCTTCACCATTCTTACTTAGCTTATAGTATAGTTACCGGCGCTAATGCCAATTATTTTTTTTTTTGTGTGGTAGGACAAGGTCAAATTATGCAATTAGTTATATTAAAACCCTGGAATTTTCAAATGCTTAAAATGGCAGTAATTCTGACAACCAAGAGAAAAAGTGGAAATTTTAAATCGGGATAGGTGCAGTGTTTTTGAATGTTTCACAGCTGTAACTAGTGATCTATTTTTGATAGCTGATACTGAATATTAGGCTATATTATTGTAGTATGAATCTTTGAACATATAATGATCTTATATTCTTAGTTCAGAGTGCAGTGCTATTGCTGTTATTTTATTATTTCCATTTTAACAAAATCTGGTCATTAACACATTTAGAGATGTAATCACTTTACTTACTTTATTTATTTTCTAGAACATGACAAGCACCGACTATGCAAGAGTGCTGATTACATGAACTTGCATTTTAAGGTCAAGTGGTTGTACAATGAATATGTGACAGAGCTTCCATCATTTAAGAGCAAGGTCCCTGAATACCCTGCGTAAGTGGCATTGTGTCATTAAAATGATCCTGAGGGCCATTTCAGGGAGTGGAAGTGCTTCTATTCTGGGGGAGGGGGGGCTCTAGGTAATAGCACAGTAAGGGCTATTAGCCCTTATGCACTTTCTTGACTTCTGTGCCACTCCCATTTGACGTGGGGATGATGAAGAAATTGTAAGGTATGTTCCTAAAAGCATAACTCCATATGAGTGAAGAAAATGGCTTCTCCTTTTGCACAATAGTTAGTATGCAGTGGAGCTCTAAACACAGAAGCAGTGTAAATTTGTATCCAGTCCATAAAAAAACCCAGAAGACTTCCTTTACAACATGACTGCAAATATATATGCTCACCAAGATCTGTATTATAAGAAATATATCAGGGCACTATTTACACAGGGTGTCAAATAAAACAGACACCTCTAAAATGAATTGACATCCAACACTACTGTACTCTGTATGCACATAGTTGGTCTAAGATAATGCTGGAGATAGGTGACACCATAAGTGGACAATTGTTTGGATGTTACTAGTGTCACTAGTGTTTTAATAATAACAGTTATTTGCTTCTTAATTTAGGCATAGGCACAACAAAATGTACACACATGGACTTATATACTATCATAGTATTTAGGCACACAATTCACACTGTTCTTCATAGAGCAGTCAGACTCCAGAAACCTGTATTGTGTTATTACCCACAAATGTGCCAGATACTTTCACCCAAACATGTAGTCACAGTTTGTATTGTACAAAGTTTTTGGCACAAACATTAAAACTGCAAGTCCATAGATAAATGGTTTGTCGAGTGGAATTGGACCAGATAGTCATTTCCAATTTTCACCTCATTTCCATACATTTAAATTGCATTTGTTTTATGCTTTTGTGTTCTGTACATGCAAGGGACAAAGCATTTACAGATTATGTTAGGTTTCTTTTCATTATATCCACAGCTGGTTTGAGCCATTTGTAATCCAGTGGTTGGATGAAAATGAAGAAGTGTCTCGTGATTTTCTCCATGGAGCACTAGAGAGAGACAAAAAGGATGGGGTAAGTTATTATAGCTAGTATTTAAAATGTGCTTGTAAAAAAAAAGTTTCCAAATTAGTAGTCTTGTACATTTGGTTCTGATCCAGCATAATATGCCCTAAGGCAAATAGTGGACTGTCTAAGAGTAATACAGATGTGAATGTGGGTGTAACACATAGCAGTCAAGCACAATTAAAGCTGAGTACACACTACATGGTTTATCATTCAGAGCACACAATATTTTTTTTCAGCTATATGTTATCAACAGACATTGGATCTTTCAAACTTCTTCTAATTTTACTGACCCTTGGGTCATTTTTTTTCTTAAACATCTTTTCTTTTGAAATTGTTCCATCGTGATGGAACAATGTCAAAAGAAAATATGGTTAAGAAAAAAAGAAAATCACAGAGCTGCCAGTAAATCGTGTGTAGTGTGTACTCAAGAACTGACATGCTGATCAGGAATTTAAGCTGTTAGTAAATGTCTTAAATGTATCACATTGTGTGGAATTTAATGTGTGTACCCAGCTTTAGTTAACCTTCTCTTCCCCAGTCATCCAGCCTGTTATATGTAGTGAACATGTTGACCAGGCATCATCATGTAATCTTTGTTCATTTACATGCAAATGTACAAAAGAAATAGTTTAAAAAAAATAATTAATAATAGATCAAATAAAAAAAGTAAAAAAAAACAAAAAAAACCTGCTTCCTCTGATTTACCTTAGCCGTTAGCTCAAATCATAAGTAAAATGTGTAAACATTTAGGAAGCATTTGTAAGATTAAATGCTACCCCCATGGTGTCATATACAGTAACTGTGGAGTCTTGCCCGTCATCATCTTTCTGAACTTAGAAATTCCCTGTAGTTGGTGCAAAGGATTTGGTTGACAGTAGTACACCCCATCCCCCACCCTGTATTGAGTTTTAAAAAATCGCAGCAATTGAAATTGTGATTTTCTGGGCGTTCAGCTATGATTACGGTAGTTTTTCCATTCTGCACATAACCTCACATCCATACTACCCAATCGTAATGCATTGTGACCCATCCGCACTTAGGTAGAATAAAACTTTTGATTCCTGTGTTTGGATTTTGGTACTGCAATATTTAGTAGGCATGCTACTGTATCTCTGCACTCTGATTGATACTTTCCCACCAATACCATTTTATGCTCGCTGGAGCTAAGGTAGGCCCTGGTCATAGGAAGTCCATCCTTGCAAGTGGATTGTATGATAGGACAATCACATGGATTCAGAGATTTTTCAAGTCTGTTATTGCGGATCTCTACATATTCTTTGCTCAGTAATCTGATTGTTTAAGTCTGATTTTAAAGTGCACAGTGCAAATTGTATCCAGACTTTTAAGAATTACATATATCCTTTAAGGAAATTGAGCAATTTTGCAGTTTGCACATGCACACACATCCAAGCTACCTTATTGGAAGATAGTCTGTTCAATCAAGAGTGTCAACTATTGACACTTCTGAAAGTATTCAATAGGAATGCAGGCTATGCCTGCAGTTGGGAGGGTATAGGTGGGGATTCGTACAAACGTTCTATCCAGACTTCTGATATGCCGCCATTTTGTGCAAATGGATGGTATGTTTTAAGGTAGGATCCTACAGTCAATAGTCCTTGAGAGCAAAGGGAGTGGTTACAGGAATGCTCACATGGTGGTGAACATTGGATTTGGAGTTTCAAAAGCATCACAATTATAACAATATAGGTTTTAGCATTGATAGGCAGCAGGCTGGACATGAGGCAGATATGCATTAAACCATGTCATCAAGCTCCACTCCCACTCTGCCAACTTTTTCTCTCCCCCGGAAGGAAGGATTAAAAAGTTATCTATGGAAATTAAATAAAGTTTTCTATAGCTATTAAAATTGCCTACTCCTTATCTCCCACAGTTTCAGCAGACCTCAGAGCATGCTCTCTTTTCCTGTTCTGTGGTGGATGTTTTCTCACAACTCAACCAGAGCTTTGAGATCATTAAGAAGCTGGAATGTCCAGATCCTCAAATCGTTGGTCATTACATGCGCAGATTTGCTAAGGTATGAATCCCCTCAAATCCTCCATTACATAAAATAACATCTATTGCTCCAACAACACAGTCAAAATTTGAGACAGTTTATGCCAAATAGCTCACAGCTATACACTTCTTAATACTTTTATTCAGATTTAGGAACCAAAGGCAGCTAACAAAAGCATAGATTTGCAAAGTTAAGGATGCTAATTAGAGTTTTAAAAATATGCATGCATTTCCCCTAATCTAAATCTGCTAAATTGTGCCTAAACAGGCATATTAATTAGCAAATTTAAAAGTATCATGATTATATTAATAATGAGTAATGCTGGATTGGAACCAGACCTCCGCAAAATGGAGCATTCTCCGATTGCTAGGATCAGAATAATTAGCATATTGTGAATATGCAAGCGCTGCATTTACAGTGAGGATCTACATTCAGCATTTCCAATAGCAGAATGGGATGAGTGGGAATGAAGACATCTCAGTGGGATGTGGGTGGGAAGTTGTATGTAAATAGTACAGCTAAGCACCCTCTGTACTATCAAAAAGTTTTATGGTAGGGGTCTGCTGTCCTTGAGAGCGAGGTTAGTGGCCTCAACTCATATGCACAATAGCCTTGTTTCAGCAGATTTCTGGCGTCAGAATGCAGTGGTAGATCCAGTCTAATATTATCATGTATGACATGCTAACTTTTTTCTCTGCAGACAATTAGTAATGTGCTCCTCCAGTATGCAGAGATCATCTCCAAAGATTTTGCATCACATTGTTCCAAAGAGAAAAAAGAGGAGAAAGTGGTAAATTGTTTTAATTGTTTCAGTTACTTTATTACATATCACACACTTCTTGCTTTAGTCTTAAGCTTCTGCTGAGTAGCTATTGTTCTCACTTGTTCATTCAATTCTTATATATAAATCTGTGAATGCCTTAATGTATACACTTATCAAGGAACAGTAAACATGCAATCATTCATTAGCCCTTGCCACAATTCTAATATATTTTTACTTAGCTATATGAATACAGATCTACCAAATATAATAATCCTGTAAAGTTTATGAACATTTCCTCTCAATTAGAGTAGCTTAGATGTGTGCACATCATGTGTTACAAAGATGTTTTCTTGATGCCACCTATCCATATCTTATTTTGCATTACTCTTTATTAGCAATCAATTTGTTTTATTAAAAGCCTACATTGATTGTTTTACAGTAACCTATTAGTTTATCATTGTTAGACGATATGCCAACCAGTAAAACATTTAACTTGGTTGCATGAAGTCACTCTTCTTGCACTCTTGCACTGGAAGTTAGCAATAGAATAGTGTTCCCAGTCACATCTTATGCAAATGACAGCATAATGTACAGGCAGATAGGCACTATTAAAGGGGTAGGGGGGGAATTAGGCATCCGTTCCTCCCCCCTAAAAAAAAGACAAAAAAATCTAGTTATAGATACAGCGCTATAAATGCTTAATATTATTGGCAATGATAAGGATAGACACTGGAAATCCATAGTTAAAAATTCACCTATTAAACAACATAATATACCAATTTAAAGTGAACCTTATAGTGTCAACAAGATTAGCAGCATAAGCACGGCATATACGAAACAATATTTATGTGGACGATACTTGCTGTTATACTGATAAAGGAAGTAGATAAAATATTGACACCCCTAACCTGTCCCCAGTGTCAGCGGTAAATCCTGCAATTACCCTTTACTCAGAGCAGGATGATGTAGTTGGGACAGGTTGCGCGCTTACAGAGACCACTGTAATGGAGACTTAATTAGGATCTTCGTATCGGCAGCTTTTACTTTTGTTACCCAATACACAAAGCGAAATGGTATTCACATTCCAGCTTGTTCGCTTCCACAATTAAAGCACATTTAATGTACTTTCATCAGGGCATAAAATGCACAAACACGCTTACATGCATTTAAATAACCACAATAATTAAGAAGAAACTTAAGACTTGTGTGTCACATTCCACCGTGGGACACTGGACCTCTAATAACCAAATCCATGCATTCTTGGTGGTTATGGCATCAGCACCACGTAGATACACTCTATACACTTTTCTTATAGGTTGTATTAGAAACATCATAAAACAAGATTTCTTTACATCATTTAACATTGTTTTTAGTTGAAGCCTATAATTAAAAATCTCTAACCATAAATCTTGTACTATCTTCAACAGTACTTAGTTTTTACACAGAGTGTTCTGGCTTTTCACTCCTGTTTCGATTAATAATAAATATAGTGCTTCTACTTATTCATCAATTCATTCACTTTATTCCATACTCAGATGTTTCCCCACAAGTAATCCTCCCCAAAGCCAAGTAAGACATTATTATAAGCTCATTTAAAGATGTTGGCCCGTATTCAGAGATCCGTCTGGCGTTCGTATCGCAAATATACGCACGGACGGAACAAGTAACACCCACCAAAACCCCAGTCACTCCCCTTTCTAATCCGTGCCCACGGAGACTTCCGCCTCCATAGACCAGCTGTAACTTTCCGTGGCCATTTCTGAGTGTATGTGTCCTCCATCCGTGCGTATCTTTATAATTGCGCCCACTTCCCTTCATTTAAATGCCACCCCATGCACATTTCTATGTAAATTGCTCCGTGCGGCACTTCCACACGTATAGTCTACTTCACGTAGACTATACGCGTGGAAGTGCCTCACGGATGGACTTGTGAATCGCACGTGGATAAATAGTTATTACGCATGGGCAGTTTAAACTTACCAAAAAATGTGCACTGAAAACTGAGAAAAAACAGATCTCTGAATACGGCCCGTTTTCATTACTAGTTGACCAAAAAATCATCACTCTTTTACACTGAGTCTTTATCTATAATTATTATAAATATATAAATAATTCCTTATTAAGAATATTCTTTTGTCTATTTTCTTTGCTCTTATAGCCATGTATCCTAATGAATAACATCCAGCAGCTTCGAGTTCAACTGGAAAAAATGTTTGAAGCCATGGGTGGGAAAGAAGTAAGTATACCTTTATACTGCCCTTACACAATTCATTTGAAGAAATAAAATATTATGGCTATCAGAAAAAGTCTTGAGACTGATATTAATCTTGTGCATGTTGCATGGGACGAAAAATGTTTTGATTTTAAAGAGAGAGCTGTTGCTATTTGCAAAAAAAAATAAATCAATATATGTATGACTAAAATACATGACTCCTGCTGTGAAGATATTTCTTTCATAGCTTATTTGTGGAAGACCTGTTCTTTGAACTCAGAAAAAGACTAAGAAAAAAGGGGATAGATAAATAAGATAACATAAGTAAATATCCAAAATAATTTGCTATTGGTCACAAATATCCCTAAAATCAGCTGTTAGGGAATGTCACTACCATGTGGGTGGCGACCTTTTGAACACAGTCTATTCAGCAGTTAGGTAAGGTATAGAGAATAAGACTGTAGTACCAACTATAGTTATATAGTTCTCTTTAATCTTTGTAAATATAGAACATTTTGGCATTTCCCATTATCGAGTTTCCTGAATGAATAGACTAGAGAAGTGAGTTCCACAAGTGTTGTCCTTGTCATCCTTTACTACAGGGATTGTCAACCACGGTCCTCAGGTACCACTAACAGTGCATGTTTTTCAAGTCTCTTCGCAATCTATATGAAGACCACCAGTCGATTTTATCTTATATGTCAGTCAGTAATGAACACACCCATGTTCCAGCATGGACACCTGGAAAACATAAACTGTTATACCTGACAACCCCTTTTCTAGTGTTTTTTTTTTATTATGACTTAGATTTTTGTGTTCTGTTTTTCCATTTAAAACAGACCAAAGTGGTGGGATGTCACACTTTGGATCTAAGAAACAGTTTATGTTCATTTTGAGTACAGTAGATTAGAGTTAGAGACCCGGATTTGGTATGAAATGTCGACAGGTCATAATGTTGACATCTGAGTATTATATTAGTATTTGTTTATAACATCTGTAAACTTAATGTAATGCAGGTGACTTGTAAAAAAAAAAAATTCAGAAATGGAATAATATATGTGTAACATATATGTAATATTAACATAATTCTCAATCTGACAATTTGAGTTTCTGACATTTTGACTGTCGACATAACAACCAGCAAGGAGAGTAAGTGTTTTTGGAAAACTTTTTGGGTCAGTAGAATGAGTGTGGGAGAAGTGAGTAAACAAAATTAGATTATTATCATCATTTTGGGATTCACATCATATATAATAACAGTCATAGTTATCTTTTTCTAAAGTTTTAATTAATAATATATTGTTGTGGATGCTCATTATCTCAGTCCTAAAACTTATCATTTTTTTCAGGCTTATTTCTCTTCTTATATAAAATTTAGTTTAGGAACTTGTATTTCATCTCCAACTCTTTGATGACATTTTCGAGTTTAGATTTGAAAGTTTTAAAGATATGTTTGTTCAAATGGAGAAAGTGAATCACCTATACATTCTCATAAATTTATTTCCAATATTGTACTTACTCTATTGTTAGTTGGATGCTGAAACAAGTGATATCCTCAAGGAGTTACAGGTGAAACTCAACAATGTACTGGATGAGCTCAGCAGAGTATTTGCTACAAGGTGAGTAAATATATGGAAACTTGAGGGACCTTTGAATGTGATCCTAACATGTAACTTTGCATTAGTCAGTTGTTAACATTCTGCATTTTTTTAGTAACAATTTATAAAAGTAAACTGGGGGCACAGACAAACAGTGTATAAGTTACAAGAGTATAAAGTGATGCATATTACAGATTGGCATGAAAAAAACAATGGTCTATTTAACAACTTGGCATAAATCAATACACCTCACTTGCAGCCTTCACAACTAAAATGTAAGGGTGGGAATGAGGGAAACATAGTATTTGCTATGGGGCCTGACATCAGTCTACTGGTCCTACTATTACCATACAAATATAGGAATATATGACATTTTTGTCATCTGGCATGTCCCCTTTCTCGGATTCCCAGCTTAATAACTTAGGAAATAAAATAAAAATGGCCATCTCTTACACTGCAGCATCTTCCCTGATAGTTTAGTTTACAACAGAACCCATGAATTGTTTTATATGCTTTAAAGAAATTTTATAAAAGTTTTGTCTGTATATTGACTTAAATTGTTTAATAACTATGGTCCGGATCCAAACCCACGCATGTTTTCTGTACGTATTGCGGTCTGTATGTCCTCAAAAGTGAGAGAGGAGTAAACTCCCCCTGTCACTCCCCTCTCTCATTCAAAAATAGTGTGACTTATGTTGCAACCTTAAGTCACACTTGCGGATCAGTGGTCCGTCTGAACACTGATCCGTGCATAAGTGGGATACCCATCCCACACTGTACAATTTACATGCCCCACCACAGCCCCTTGTTACAGATTTTTGTAAATGCACATGCACCCTCCACTCAAATCACCTCACTTACACACTTTGGGCCTGATCCAGAGCTACAATGTTACACTGAGCGCTGTAGCGCTCAGCGTAAC
>WWET01005490.1:8877-22250 GCA_011038615.1 Limnodynastes dumerilii | reverse complement strand
GGGACATTATATAAAGGAAGAGGTGTAATAGAACATGAGGACATGTGTATATACTGGAGGGTGGTAGAGTCAGAGGGAATGTGTGGATAATGGGGTCACTGAAAGGGTGATAGATAAGTGGAATATTCTCCCATCTGAGGTGGTTCAATACAATACAGTAAAACAATTTAAACTTGCTTGTGATAAATATAAGGGTATCCTAAATTGTAAACCAAATTGAGGGTAAATAGGGGGTCAGGTCAGTATAGTTTTGAATAAACAAATGGGCAGACTAGATGGGCCATGTGGCTCTTATATGCCATCACTTTCTATGTTTCTATGGTGTAACTGCTGAGAGAGGAACTTACTAGAAAACATCATAAATATAAGGGTATCCTAAATTGTAAACCAAATTGAGGGTAAATAGGGTCTAGGGTCAGTATAGTTTTGAATAAACAAATGGGCAGACTAGATGGGCCATGTGGCTCTTATATGCCATCACTTTCTATGTTTCTATGGTGTAACTGCTGAGAGAGGAACTTACTGTACAAGAAAACATCTAGCACACACTTAAAACACAGGCATACTGACCAAATACATGATCCAGCCCTCCATGTACATAAAACACTGGATGGGGTAGATCTGGAACTATGTACGCAAGTGAATTTATGTTAGCCGCTAGTGTAAAAGCGCCCATTAGTACTTACTGCGCATGCGCATGGCAGATGTTACGCCTCGTAACTAAGAGAATAAGGGCCAGTCACGTATCATCATTGCAACTATGTACGAAGGGGCGCGCCAGCTATACGACACCTGAATTATGCTTAGAAGGTGGGGTGAGGCATTTTATTCATACAGTATGGGCGTGATTAGGCACGTAAGTACGTACAGCCATTACGGCCGACAGAAGTTACGCTTGGAATAGTTAATGTGGGGGTTGGAAAGCGTAAAACGGCTAAAGTACCTACGACCTAGTAAATAGTTAATAAGCTAGCGTAAATACGCTACGCTAGATAATGTAATGGAAACGTAGTTCTGGACCTGGCCCAGTGTCTACAAATGAGAGGGAAGTGAACTCCCATGTCTCTCCCCTCTCATGTGCAGACTTTGGACAACTTATGTGTCCATAGCACAATCCTAGGTTCTCTGCACTGATTTGTGTCCGTTGAATGCAGATCAATGCAGAAGTACCTACCGCCACTCACTCAACCTGATCTGCATGCCTATCCCCTAGTTTGAATTAGGCATGTGGATGTAACGGAATGCCCCATCAGACAGATCTCCTAGTGTATGCAAGTAGATCCATTGCATAATATCCACAAGCAGCTTGTGGAAGTCGGGTGTCAGCAGAGGTCTGGATCCAGTACCAAATACACAACCTACAAGTTTTTAATTACACTGTATTGTACTATATTATGCTGGCTATTTTTTTTATTATTATTAGTTATTATATATCATTATGTTTTTATAATTTTTGCAAATATTTTTTAGCAAGTTTACTTATAAAAATTGAATCAAGCACTACCTATAAGAAGATAATTTCAGTTATTTAAAATGTAAATTTTGCATTCTTCCTATTTTCTATACATATCAATTTGTATGTTTGAAATGCATACTCATGAATTTTTTGTGATGCATACAAATATACTACTAAAAAACTGGAACATGCTTATAGCATTAGTAATAATCATTTGTTATCAAATAGTCATATATATATATATATATATATAATAGACAATTAATTTATTAACCTTGCCGACAATATTGTACCGTAATTTTTGTGAGTGGATATATAGAATGTCTGGAGAGGAAGGGGGTTTAAATATATGTTGTATTATTTTTGATGGAACAAATTCAGACCACTACTAATTTCTCCTTTCCTGTAAGACTTTATGTGACTAATATAATGTATCAGATGTAATTGAAAGTTTTGTTTGAATATGGGAAATCCCCTTGCTTTTATACATAGAAATTCTGTTAAGTCAGGAGCATAAGTATTCCTGTAATGGTAGTAATACTACAAGCTACATAGTTTAGTGTTTGCATTGTAAAATGTTATTTGATTTGGTTATTCAGAGGTTGATGGTTGCTTTCAGTTATGGGTGAGTACATGATTAAATTATTTTTGGGAACTAGGTCATGTTGTCAGCTGTAGTTTCACATGCATAAAGTGCATCTTCAATCAAATTTTCACAAATGTTATCTTGCAATCAGGAAGATGCCTTGTAGGTTGTTTTCATGATTTTCACAATACTCAAGCCTAGCTATACCCTAGCCCTAGCTTGTAAAAACTAGAGCTAATAGGGGAAATGCACAAAAAAAATAAGAAATATTAATGGGTAGAGGAGCTTACTTCTCTCCTCTCTGTTTGCTGTCAGTTGACAGAGGGTTATCTGGAAGTCTATGGAGGAGAGAAGATTTTAAATAAATAAGTGTAAAAGTTTTGTTTTATCTGTCAGTGTACTGACCATTTATTGGATTCTGTGCAGACACGTGAAGAACATTCTCCAATATATATAATAAATAGAACACTGGCTGGACTTCTACCCATGAACCCAGCTACAATGTTTCCCAATTGTACTGCTTTAAGTGACTCAAATCTCTTCTAAAATGGTTTTCATACTTTTGTAAATGTTTGTCAGATTTTAGAAAGTACACACACTGTGGACTAGAAATGTTTATTGGCAGATATAAAATATGGCTGCATGGTCTACTTTATTTTATTCTGAAAAAAAAAATTTAGAAAGAATGACGATGGCTGTATAATACATTCTAATAAGTGCCCTTGCTCTATGTATTCAATTATTGACTGTCATTTATTCCTCTTTGCTCACCCTTCGTACAGATGATAGTAAGTAGATGTCTTGTGTCTCCGTGTCTGCCCTGAGTTAGCTGATATATGTCACATGTAGATCTGCTATCTTCTACTTTTTTCCCTTTCTGCACTGGTTCCATGTCTATATTAGCTTCATTTGTTGCTGTCCCTTCTACCTTCTAACACTTAGGTCACTTTCTGCTTAATCCACAGTCCTCATTCCACTTCCTAAAATTCACAACTCTCCTGATGACAGGAATAAAATATATATTTTTTTAAATGAACAACTGGGTGAAAGAGGAAGCCTGGGACATTGTTAGGTACTAAGGGATAACATAAATTATTTTGTTTTAACCTGAGCTGCAGCAGTGCTGGCTGAACAAATAGCATGTTTGCTATGTAATTTTGGAGATCATTTTATAAACTGTGTTTTACTGCAGATCTTGCTTATATACCACACATACAAATAGCCAACTAATAACAACAAAACTGACAATTTTCTTTCAATATTTAGCAATGCAAGGCTTGCAACATCATACTTATCATATTCAACCAGCAAATATTTGCCTAGTTTTTCTAATAAATAAAAATTATACTTTAGAAAAATAGTAATAGAGTCTTTCTATTAAATACTTTGACCCCTTTACAAACCTCAGCAAGTTCTATGTCCAGATCTCTGTGGTTTACATTCATTTGCTCCAAACCTGTTATAACTAAAAGAACATTTTATCAAGGCATATATAGTACACAGTGCACATGACCAGTTGCACAGTTAACTTAAACTATCAATTCAGAAATATCTACAACTCATACCAAGGCATATCTGGGCTAGTGTCAGCACCATTTATACATATATTTTTAAAAGCACTGGGAGGCTATCAGCTATATGAATACCATATTCTCCTTTTAAATGTTTTAGTTCCTTGCTCAGATTAAATATGTGCCATTAATCAAATAATAAATTTTCACCATCAATACATACCCTCCTATTTATTTCGTAGAAATTTGTTATATTTGCATTGCAATGCTTATTTTTCCCCATTTATTTAGTACAAGCCATTCATTTTAATAACAGCAAAAGTGCTGTCATCAACCATTTTGCCCACATTGGACCTGATTTAGAACTACATACACATGTAACTTAAGAATAATACGCTACGTGATTTTTAACTGCGCATGTGCAGTAACTGTTTGCGTACGGATCTTGCTAATGGAAATTGCGAACTTAAAATTCCGTTCTGAAATTACATCCGTCCTTATAACATAAGAAGATTGAAAGGAACATGGAATTTTAATATATTTCTATATATATTTCAAGGTGTGGTTATTAACTTGCGTGCTGAACTTAGGAACGTATGCATGCGTATCTTAAGGTAGCTTTACAGTTGCGGATGTTGGTAGGTTTTCATATATTCGGTATTTAACTTAAGAACACATGACATTTGTAATTTGAGGCTGCAAGCTTTCATAATTATGTTACATGCTGCACCTGTTGTTAATTAAACCGATACTTTAGAAGCTACTCAGAGGTTAATAAACAATTCAGTATGAATGAGATTTCTCTGAGACAAGGTAAAATGTTTTGATACGTTTCTGTATTTATGTGATCTGTAATTTTTGTCTAGTTTATTAATCTCTCATTATTAGTTTAATATGTTTGACTGTTTACAGATTTTGTAAGGTTTACTATGTTAACATTTTAACACAAATGCCAATATATGTAAAATTAATTTTTTTTAAATGTTTAATATTTGTAAAGTTAAACTTAACGTAAAGTAAAATAAAATAAATTTAAATATATATTTTAAAACATAAAAATTTGTGTTTTTTTAATATAGTATACTATCTATACTATATCTACTTTTGTCAGTATATTAAAAACAAAAATAAAATATACATTAATTAATTGGTCACATCATAATTTAAGTTATGAAATTTGAAAACATTTAAATAATAATAATAATAATGATAATAATTGCACATTAACATGTACAGGTTTAAAACTTTCTACAAATATTACATGTAGTATTTACAATAATTTGGTTACTTGATTAAATAGCAATAATAGACAGCTCAGCATCATGTGCAAATTACAACCGCAACATAAGTACACAATGTCCGTGCCAGAGAAAATGTGCGCGCTTAAAATATGCACGGACGCAATTTAATAGTGGGTGTTCCTTTTATCTTCTGTGCTCATTTGCGTTCCTTATTTCCGTACAAGTTGTGCACGCATTCCGAACGTAATTATGAATCAGGTCCATTGCTATCATTGGAAGCAATAACCTTGTCAGCAGAAACTGACATGTGGTTGCTGCATATAGCCAATTCAATGACTTGCAAGGAAAGACTGGCAACAGCTTTTCTTGTGTCTTAACTTTAATTCCTCATTAAAATCAGGGCATATGAGGTCAGATTATGTTAATTTGTATATTCCTTGAATTTGGATATTCTACTAAATTCCTTCCTGGATAATCAACGAGCTCTATGATTATTAGAAATAGTAATAAATGCTTGATTATAAGCACTGCATTGTTATTGAATCTGGGCAGAATGACACTATAATATAAATTAGAGCCAGGTCAAGGCCAGTGGCTGCTAAAGCCAGTATGATGCATCTGAACAAACTCATTCACTCTAGTAAGGGTAAAATGGAAAGGTGAATGATCAAATTCAGAATTCATTTCTCAGCCTATTTGATGTTTTGGTGGGAGGAATTCTGTTTCATATGTACATTGCTCACTTTTACCTCGTGTAAATAGAGTTGATCTAGCGGCTAATTTTGACTCAAGCAAATGAATCCTTATGACATACAGTATTGGGTTACCTTCAGTGCCACTTAAAATCTTTTATGTTACGATTGTATGGGAAGGGTAGTCAGATAATTCAAATACAGTACCAAGGAGTATAATAACATCTGTATTGTTTATTTAAAAAATTGGCATCAGTGTGTTTGCCATTATTATCCTTACAGGATTATCTTTTTTTGAGATCACACAGTACTCTGTAACACTGATCCAGTTTTACTACAGTACTAACTATTGAAATGATTATCATAAGTCATTATTACAGTATGTATTCTTGACAATCTAATGTTGTAGTTCTTTTTGTCAATATCTCTTAAATGAATTTATTTATTAAAGAGAAATTAGGTGATTTCACCAGAGATAGACATTCTTCATATTTAATACATGTTGTCTATAGGTTAGTGATAATGCCCAACCAAAAATCCAGTAAGAATGTCGCTGGAATGGATAGCCATCATCATTTTTATTGATGCCTTCTATTAAATAGGTGACTACATATGAATATTGCAAGATATGAAGGTATAAATCTTTCCAATATATTTTTACTATTCTTAGTGGACCATAGGTAAACACAGGCCAGTTAACATGGCGTATAGCTGGGTGATTTTTAAGGGCACATGCGTAGAACAGTAGAGCGTGCAATTACAGCCCATTCAGGCCCTAATGCAACTTGAGCTGTGGTGGCTTGCGTTTTAAAAGGCATATCGTGGGAGAGTGAAGATAGTGCAAATAGTCAATGTACAGTAAGGATGTGCGAAGGCAAGTGCTCCCGATCCAGAACTGAGTGTGGAACTGAGATGTGCGTGGAACTATTGTGTTCCTTTTCCTTTTATAGTTAGCTGTTGTAAAACAGTAAAAAAACAATATTTTTGTTAATAGGTTTTATAAAAATACATACAGAGACAAATAAGTGTGTTTTAAGTGCACATTTTAAGTTTTGCAGGCGGTCGATAGTCTGATAAAGCACACAGAGACAAGTGTGGCAGCACAGGCGAAGTCTTGGAGAAGGGAGTGAGATGAGGTGATGAGGGAAGATGTAAGCAGAGGAACAGTCGAGGAGCAATGTGACTAAGTGGGAGTGTTTACTTGGATTAAGAATGAAATGTATGGAGGGTGGAGTGATTAAGGGCTTTCAAAGGGGATGCATTCTCTGCTTAGAAACTTTTAATATTCAGCTGTCTGTGTTTCAAAAATATTATTGTTTATAAAGTTTTAGTAATGAATGGTAAGCATTCCATTCGGCATACTTACCCATTCATTTATTAATTCGCAAACTGCCACCAGACCTGTCGCAGACCCGTCAGACCAGAGGTGAGCATATGGGGAATCCTTCGGGGAGGGTAGTCTTTGGGTTAGGCTGCTGAGAGATGAGAGTTAGGGTTAGGAAATGTAAGGGGAGAGTTAGGGTAAGAAAAAGGAGAAGGGATACTTACCATTCGCCGCTGCGTCTTCGTCCTTCATCGATTGCTTCTCCTTAGTGAGGCAGAAGCAATCAATTTTGCAAGCACTTTGCAATGGGCTGGTAGAAAACAGCGAAAAATAGCAGCTCAAGACAGCGAACTACACCCTTTTGAAAATAAGGGTAAAAATTGTGGATACGGTGGGGTGGTTATTTAGTTTTATAACTAACTGAATAATGTGCAATAAATAAAGGTTAGAAGTTGTTTCAATAATTTGTTCAATAGCAAAGTTATAACAGCAGCAGATGCATGGAGGTTAATTCACAATAATGAGTAATAAGTAAGACGCTTAATCAGGTTGCTGATTTATTAGACACACATGAACGATGTTCACTGTAAAATATAACAGGAGATCAAAAGTTGATTCAGGATATAATTTATATAGATGTACAGCGTTCAATGAACGCAAAGGTATCAAGTTTCATAGAAGTAAAACAAACAACTTCTAGTACTCTTCTGAGGTAAAAAAAATTACTGACAAAGGCTGAAGAAGAAATCTCCCTGACGCTGACTGACTGACTGAACACAGCGACTAAACACACACTGACAGAATCTCTAACAGGAATCTGTGCTCTGGACCTCTGTGCAGGGCTTTATATAGGGAGCTAAAGGGCAGGAATTTACCATACATGCTCAGATGCTCAGCCTAGTGCTGATCATAGCTGTAATAACAGTATTGTGCTGTCAAGAAACAAAAAACTTAAAGTAGATTCTATAGGTGAAGGAGAGCCAGTGAAGCAATTGCTGAAGAGGAAAAGCTGAAGCAGAAAGAAAACTATAAAAAAAAGTTAGGAGTTACAGTAGTCCAGAAGAAAAATTACAAGGCATACCTATGCACTAAATATAATTTAAATTCAGCTAAGATCATGACTACTAACTATAGAATTAAGGACCAAATTCGATATTTACTGTCCACCAATGTATATGCTTTTTTATATCCATAACACAATAACATACATATCTCCTTACTGGAAGTAGTATCTAAGGGCTTGATTCTATTCCCTGCAATTTTGCGGTCCTAATTCTTTTAGAATTTTTGTATCACACACATTAAACAGGTAAATAGGACCAGCACGATGTGTGTGATGTTGTAATTGGTATTCATGACTGTATTGCATGCTGGGTGCAATCTGGCCACAAAGAAAAAATTATAAATAAATCAATAACCCCCCCTTCCCCCTCCAGAAAAAGCTACCAGGGCATGCTGGAATGTGGGAATTAAAAGCACCATCATGTTCTCATGTACGGGCTAACTGCGGCCTGTAGTACACAGATTAAAAGCTTGGAAGACAGACCTTACAGATGGACCTTACATGCTGGTGCTTGAATACATACGCAAGCTTTTAATGGTAGCCTGGGATTGTTGCGGCCTTTAGTACACCTATACATGGGATAACATTATGTTTTGCATAGATAAATTCCTAATAGACACACTCTCTCTTGGCCCTTTAGTGTTTGACTGCTAGCAGCCAGATAATACCAGACATGGAACGTAATTTGCAAGCTGATCTACTCATCAGCAACAATTTCAACTATATTTTATAAAGAGAAAGGTCTAGTTATTAATGGACATTGATCTTTTACTTGCGTGTTACTGTGGAGACTCATATCTTCCAGCTGCTAGCAGTCAGATAGTGCATGAATATGAAAACAGTGAATAGGATGTATACTTTGGCAGGTGATTAAGGATAATAATAAATTACTTAAAATTCTTAAAGCAAATCACTTTCCGAATTTTGTAAATACCGTAAATGCAAAGTGTCAAAAACGAGGGCCAAATTGTAGATTGCCTGCCACTGTCTAAAATATTGCAGAAGGTAAATTGGGTTTTGTATTTTACATCAGTGTGATTTTTATATCATAAGGTTTTTGAACAATTAGGTGGGTTTTGCAACATTAGCAGGTGAGATGAGATTTACTATTGCCGACTACACTGATTACATGTAAAACAAACATGCAGTGTTATATAGGGCTCTTATCACATGGCATCGTTGTGTGTTAGTTCTGCTGTCGCTTTTCTGTCTTCTTGTGTTCTCCTTACATGCATACACTGCCTTATGTTACTTACTACATTGTCTTGTCACATGTACGGGTGACGTCTCTTTACTGGTGTTTACATTGAGTGTCACTTCAAATAATTTGTTCAATTCAACCTTATGTATGAAAGACCTCTAAAGGTCATGATATTTATAATAGAAATAAAATATATATGCCTGGAGGTATATTGTTTTAACACTATCAGTGCTTATTATTAACACTAACTAACATGATAAATTTCTCTAATCACATATTGTATACACTTTATCAGTTACATCTTAAAATTACATTTGCACTTAATTATATGGCCAAATTTTGACTGTGTCAAAAATGCATGTTCCATAGCAGTGACCGATTGTGACATGTTTCTGCAGGGGACGCTGCTGAGAAAAGGCGGCAAAGGGCTAGAGAAGGTAAACGTATATGCAGAGCCATCTCTCTTGTGTATTGCAAGATTACATAGCTGATTAAGTACGGTAAAAATCCATAGTCCTCCTGCTCAGACACTGGAGCTCACTGAACAAAAGCAATAGCAGAATAACTATTTTGTAAAAAAAAAAAAAAAAAAAAAAGAAATGCTGTAAAACGAAGTGAAATATTGAGTAACCTGTAAAGGTTTGTGCAGCCAATTCTGGTCTGTTGTCATATTGGTTACAATGTAACTAGCAGTGTATGTTTCTAAGTATTGCTTAATTTTCTATATACAAAAGCTTAGCAGTGCATATTTGGTGTGGATCTGTGCAGTGTGTGTAGCTATTGCTGTGCTGTATATGTAGTTTGTCTAGATGTGCAATAGCTGTTGTTGCATTATTGTATATCATACCCACACTCATGTTAATCTCGCACTTCTTTCTCCAGAGCAGGGTGAAGCTGCCGTACCATGCAGATGTAAGGACACTTTGTGTGTGTCTGTCTGTCTGCACTCTTTTCTATTTTCTATATATGTTTCTCTGTAAAAATTCTCTTGTGAGATGTCCAAAATGTGTTGTTTTCAAACATAATTTTCTGTTAAGCTCCTATGGTTAATGCTCGAGATTGTTGCAATGCAAATCATAAAAGCAAAGCATATTATATGCATTTATGCATATATACATAAATAAGAACAACTAATATTGTTGCTTAATATTATAAAGAGTAGATATACCGGTCTTCTTGCAGTGAAATAAATTGTATAAATATAAAAGTAAAGATTGACAAATAGTAGTTCCGATAAAGAGATTGTATAAAATAATCAAAATAACTGTATTACAGGGATAGTGTTAGCTTGTCCTGTACATGTAAAAGGATTGTAACTTATGTCATGTGCCCCAGCACACTGTAGTATGCAGAGAAATTAGAATATGTATATACACTTTTATTAAACGCAAACAAGGCCTTTCCATTAGTGCATCTGAAGACAGTAAATAAAATTCAATAAAAAAATACTTATATACATTTACAGTTTTATTTTTCAGCTAATCAGTAATGTGTTTTCTTAATGTGTATTTATTTGTATAACCTTCCTGGTTATTCTTGTTTCTGACAGGGGACTCATCTCATCATTAATGCTGCTAAAGAGCTGGGGCAGCTGTCAAAACTCAAGGTAAATGGGGGATTTTGGGCCAGATATACTACATTTACTAAATTACTAATATTTTGGCTTTTTTGATGGTTTGTAAATCGCTTCATTAAGTTCAAAATGCCATATGATTTTGTTTTTCAGGAAGGAGTATCCTTAAGCATGCCATGTTCCCCAGTGTCAGCGCTTTATGTCCTAGGCTAACAGTAATAATTAAACTTGCAATATAAATAGCTTAGACTATTAAGTATATAAAATTGTCAGATAAAAAAAAACAGTTTAAATTACAATCCTGAAGTCTTCTTTCTCCTGACAGTTATACCAGAATCAATATATTATAAGCTCTAACAGTCCCACACTGGGGTGTTTTAAAAACCGTGGGGAAAAGTGCAAGTGGAAGTGGAAATGCAGTAAAACATTTTTACATTTAGAGCTGCTCTTATGACACAACATCTTGATTAAGGAGTATTAAAGCAATATGGTCACTGCCACTCTACTCCATAGAGAAAAAAATTCCATAGATAAATGTATATACATTTATGTTGTTTTCCTATTAGAAGTATCCACAATGTGTGGTAATATTTTGATAATGTACATAAACATTGTTTCATTTTCCGAGATGACTGAAAAAATTAAAATGTGTTAGTCAAATTGAATATGAACAGTCACAGTATAAAATGAGTAAGATTAATTATGCTTAGACACATTTCTTTAAGAATTTTGTAGAATAAAAATGAGATAATTCATTTATACATTTATTCATATAGTTTTTGTTAACTAGAGTACACAAAAAAATAAAATCTAGACTCCAAAACACATTCGTAGCACAGTAGGATCCATATTTCTTTTATGAGCAGCTATGGCAAAACTGAAAATTTAGAAACAATTCGAGCATCAAAGGACCTTGCAAAGCAAAACTGGGTGTAGTTGGGAAGGAGAAGGAAAAGAAATATGACTAAAACATGTATTTTCTTTGTATTTCTGCTTTTTACGATTTCTGGCATTTACTAAAGCCACAGCATTCGAGAAATCTGCAATAGGCTCAGATTTTTAGACCCCACTGGTTTAATTGCTCTGTATAGAGACAGTGGCTTGGTGAGATTCAACAAGTTGATGAAAGCACAGCCCTTCTGCATTTCTTCTCAAATAGCATGATATCTCAGGATATTTATTTATTAACAGGTTTTTATATAGCGCTATCAGATTACGTAGCGCTTTACAGAGAATATTTCACATTGCCATCAGTCCCTGCCCCATTGGAGCTACATTCTTAGAGATCTATTTATAAAGATCATTTACCTGTCATAATGCCCGTTTTTATGTGAAAACAGGCATTATTGCAGGAAAATAAAGTTTATGATACTTATTTTCCATGGCGATGCATGTACATAACGCATCACCCTGCTGGCCCATTCTTTTCAGAGCGGGCCGGCGGTTCGTAATATTTACAAAGCCTGGGAACGTAGTTTTACACTCCTATATGTTATATACCCCTCTTTTCCTCTCCCTAATATGTTTTTTTTTAAATAAATTTAAACTTAAAAATAAATAAATACATATAAAAACAATGGGCCTGATCCAGAACAACGATTCGGAGCGAATTTACACGTGGCGGAGACGTAAAATCGCGGTTTTGTACGTACTGCACATGCGCACCATAGAAAATACGCACATTAATGTAGCGTAATTGTGAACGTATGGGCCATTCACGTATATGTGTAACGTAAATACTTACGTGTGGGTGTGCCAATTTTACGTGCGTCCAAAATACATCTGAAATACGTGAAGTAGGTGGGGGGTTGTATTTAAAGTGTACAGTATGGGCGTGCTTAGCTGCATAAATTGTGGGGGTACCTCAAGGCTCGGTCCTGGGTCCCTTGCTCTTCTCTATCTACACCTCTTCCCTTGGACAGCTAATAAAGTCATTCGGTTTCCAATATCATCTCTATGCAGATGATACACAAATCTATCTATCCACCCCTGAACTATCCCCAACCGTGCTGACTCGGGTCACTGAATGTCTTTCCGCCATCTCATCCTGGATGTCCTCTCGTCAACTTAAACTTAATCTTTCAAAAACAGAGTTAATAATATTTCCACCTGCTAACAAGACCTACCCACCTGGTCTCTCTATTGCTGTCGACAACACTGAAATATTCCCTACTCGCCAAGCTCGCTGCCTAGGTGTTACACTTGATTTTGAACTGTCCTTTAAATCTGTTTCGAAATCTTGTTATATACATTTAAAAAACATTTCCAAAATTCGAAAATATCTCTCACAAGAAACAGCTAAAACGCTCATTCATGCCCTAATTATATCCCGCATTGATTACTGCAATGCCCTTCTTATTGGTCTCCCACAAAATAAAATTGCCCCTCTACAGTCTATATTGCATGCAGCAGCGAGACTGATCTTCCTTGCAAAACGCTCAACCACAGCTACTCCACTCTGTCAGTCTCTACATTGGCTGCCTGTAAAATACAGAATCAAATACAAAATCCTCTTGCTAACCTATAAAGCCATAAGCAACACTGCACCTGCATACATTTCCTCACTTGTCTCAAGATATATCCCAGCACGTTCTCTCAGATCATCACAAGATCTACAACTCACCTCTGTACCTCATAAATGCTCAGATTTAAGGTTGCAAGACTTCCCCCGGGCAGCACCCACTCTCTGGAATAGCCTTCCTCGCTCATTAAGACTATCCACTACT
>WWET01005489.1:79839-92929 GCA_011038615.1 Limnodynastes dumerilii | reverse complement strand
CTAGACAGACTGGGGCTTGCGCTCACACTAACTCTCAGAAATGTCTCCTAAGAGATACACACACAGGCACTCAGGTAAGTATAGGTACTGCAGGAAAGGTAGGTACAAATAGGGATGAGAATCAGGGCTGGATACACAAGGTAACAAGGGCGGGATATAAGGCAGGTAAGTGGGTCAAACAACGGTCAATTCACTAGGCTGGAAGCACTAGGCACACAAGGTAAATAGCAGGTCACAGAACTGAGGGAACAGACTCTATAACCGACGCAGAGTGAAGGTAAGTGGGCTGTTAAATACTGACTGCTGTCCTGTGATAGGACAGCCCAGAAAACTCTGCCCCCAAGCCAGGATGCGTTCCACAGGTAAGGAAGTGTAAAGCATAAGAAAAGGCAGAGTGCGCGCCTAACAGGAAGACGGCGCGCACGTGCATGGTTACTAAGACGCTGTAACCATGCTGCCTGTCGGCTGGGGAATCCCCTGAGACACGCCGCGGGAATCGAGGTAAGCGGGCAGACGGGGAGGGAGCCGACGGATACAGCTTGCCGTTAGACGGCAGCTGTAACACCATGCAAGATTAAGGTTAGATATTACCCCACATGAGAGGTCAAGTCCAGCCGAGAGTTCAGTGGAGAGGCTGTAGGTTTTCCATTTCCAGGTGGTATTGGTATACCAGCAGTAAAATGACTGTCATCGGGTGAGTCGGAGGGTCTGGAAGTGAATAGCCGACATCCATTCGGAACCGTAGTATCTGTAGTAGCTGCAAGTTTCGTAGGATACGAAGGTCATAGGGGGGCATCCTCTTTTCTTTACGGAGAATTCACAGACGTATCCTCTGTAGCTGCCTGGGCCGCCGATTCTTCTTGTAAGTAGGCTTGGGCGTCCTCTGGGGTCCTAAAATCCGTAGAGGAATTTCCTTGGTACAGTCGCAGGCGTGCTGGGTATAACAGGGCGAATTTTCGTCCCTGCTGTACTAGGCTAGAGCAAATTTTATTGAAATCTCTGCGGGCCCTTGTGACTTCCGCCGAGTAGTCCTGAAACAGGCGCAGGCGTTTGCCTTCCCACATTAAAGTATACATTTTCTTGGAGGCTCCCCATATCGCTTCTTTATGGGCATATATCAGGCATCTGAATATCACCACTCGCGGTCTGGATTGCTGATCTGCACGTGGCGGACCCAATCTGTGCGACCGTTCTATGACAAGTGATGCGCATTCCTCTTGGATGGCTAGCAGCGTGGGCAGGGTAAGAGTTAAAAAATTGAGAAGTGCTGGGCCCTTCAGGGATTCAGGTAATCCTACTATGCGCAAATTGTTTCTCCTAGAACGATTTTCTAGGTCATCTAACTTATTACATACTTGATGCTGGGTTTTTTGCAGGGAGGCTGTTGTAGATTTCAGGAGTTGCAGTTCCTGGAAGGAGTCTCCTGCTACTTGCTCCGTGGTTGCCAGTCTGTGGGAGAGCTGTGTCATTTGGCTCTTGATCTCCTGCAGGGTTTGGTTAAAGGATTCAGCCTGAGGTTGCATTAAAGGAGCCATGGTTAGTTGTATGGCTTTTACCACATCATCATAGGTGATTGGTGTGGGTGAAAGAGCTTTAAGCGCGGAGCCATCACCGGAGGAAGCAGTACATGAAGAGGAGGCCTGATCTGCTGGAGCATTGCCGTCGGCCATATTGGAATGCAGGGGCTGCCTTTCTGCACGGGCCTTTGGAGGTTTAGACGGCATTATAGGGGGAAAATACCGCTTCATGAACCGCAGGGCTGGGAGGGGAACACGTATGGTGGGTTGTGAAGCTGTCTGGTAACAATTATGCTGTTTTTAGTATCAGTTTTGCCCCGGGTGTGACAAAGCTCTAATCAGCCGCATCTTCACCGCATCGCAGCCGGAACCGGAAGCCAACATTGTTTTTTTAAAATAGTTTTTTCAGAGTCCCAATAGATCCAGTCTTAAGCAACACTTACAAAGACACGACAAGAATGGGATTCGAACCCATGCATGCAGAGCACAATGAATTAGCAGTTCATCACCTTAACCACTCGGCCACCTCGTCTCCCATGAGTTTATTGCTTGGTACTTTTTCCAATGCTCTGTCAAGAAAGAAATTAAAAGTACAGGTAATTGTTACAAGAAAAGTAAATAGAATTCATGTTCTATTCATATCACTTTTGTGCCCGTTTTCATACCATTTAAACTAACTTTCATTGAAAACTTATTTTTATAGATGCCTTAATTTGAAAGGTTCTCTTTAGCCTTTGAATGTCATTTTGAGAGGCCACCTTGTCTCCCATGAACTAACTGTTTGGCACTTTTTCTAATGCTATGCTCGGTCAAGAAAGAAATGAAAAGTACATTTAATTGTTAAATGAAAAGTAAATAGAATTCATATTACTTTGTGCTGGTTTTCATACCTTTTAAACTAACTTTCATGGAAAGCTTTTTTTTATAGATGCCTTAATTTGAAACATTGTTTTTTTGAATAGTTTTTTCAGAGCCCCAATAGATTCAGTCTTAAGAAACACTTCCAAGAACACGACGAGAATGGGATTTGAACCCATGCGTGCAGAGCACAACGGATTAGCAGTCCATTGCCTTAACCACTTGGCCACCTCTTATCCCATGGGTTGATTGATTGGTTGGTACTTTTTCCATTGCTACGCTCTGCCAAGAAAGAAATGAAAAGCACAGGTAATTGTTACAAGAAAAGTACATAGAATTCATGTTCTATTCATATCACTTTTGTGCCCGTTTTCATACCGTTTAAACTAACTTCCATTGAAAACTTATTTTTATAGATGCCTTAATTTGAAAGGTTCTCTTTAGCCTTTGAATGTCATTTTGAGAGGCCACCTTTTCTCCCATGAACTAACTGTTTGGCACTTGTTCTAATGCTATGCTCGGTCAAGAAAGAAATGAAAAGTACATTTAATTGTGAAATGAAAAGTAAATAGAATTTATATTACTTTGTGCCAGTTTTCACAACTTTTAAACTAACTTTCAAGGAAAGCTTTTTTTTACAGATGCCTTAATTTGAAACATTGTTTTTTGAATAGTTTTTTCAGAGTCCCAATAGATTCAGTCTTAAGAACCACTTCTAAGGATACGACGAGAATGGGATTTGAAGCCATGCATGCAGAGCACGATGGATTAGCAGTCCATTGCCTTAACCACTCGGCCACCTCTTATCCCATGAATGGATTGATTGGTACTTTTTCCATTGCTACGCTCTGTCAAGAAAGAAATGAAAAGTACAGGTAATTGTTACAAGAAAAGTAAATAGAATTCATGTTCTATTCATATCACTTTTGTGCCCGTTTTCATACCGTTTAAACTAGCTTCCATTGAAAACTTATTTTTATAGATGCCTTAATTTGAAAGGTTCTCTTTAGCCGTTTGAATGTCATTTAGAGAGTCCACCTCGTCTCCCATGAACTAACTATTTGGCACTTTTTCCATTGCTACGCTCTATCAAGAAAGAAATGAAAAGTACAGGTAATTGTTACTTGAAAAGTAAATACAATTCATATTCAGTTCACTTTTGTGCCAATTTTCAAACCGTTTAAACTGACTTCCAAAGAAAACTTATTTTTATAGATGCCTTAATTTGAAAGGTTCTCTTTAGCCTTTGAATGTCATTTTGAGAGGCCACCTCGTCTCCCATGAACTAACTGTTTGGCACTTTTTCTAATGCTATGCTCGGTCAAGAAAGAAATGAAAAGTACATTTAATTGTTAAATGAAAAGTAAATAGAATTCATATTACTTTGTGCCAGTTTTCATACCTTTTAAACTAACTTTCATGGAAAGCTTTTTTTTATAGATGCCTTAATTTGAAACATTGTTTTTTTGAATAGTTTTTTCCAGAGTCCCAATAGATTCAGTCTTAAGAAACACTTCCAAGAACACGATGAGAATGGGATTTGAACCCATGCATGCAGAGCACAATGGATTAGCAGTTCATTGCCTTAACCACTTGGCCGCCTCTTATCCCATGGGTTGATTGATTGGTACTTTTTCCATTGCTACGCTCTGCCAAGAAAGAAATGAAAAGCACGGTAATTGTTACAAGAAAAGTACATAGAATTCATGTTCTATTCATATCACTTTTGTGCCCGTTTTCATACCGTTTAAACCAACTTCCATTGAAAACTTCTTTTTATAGATGCCTTAATTTGAAAGGTTCTCTTTAGCCGTTTGAATGTCATTTTGAGAGGCCACCTCGTCTCCCATGAACTATCTATTTGGCACTTTTTCCATTGCTACGCTCTATCAAGAAAGAAATGAAAAGTGCATTTAATTGTTAAATGAAAAGTAAATAGAATTCATATTACTTTGTGCCAGTTTTCATAACTTTAAAACTAACTTTCATGGAAAACTTATTTTTATAGATGCCTTAATTTGAAAGGTTCTCTTTAGCCGTTTGAATGTCATTTTGAAAGGCCACCTTGTCTCCCATGAACTAACTGTTTGGCACTTTTTCTTTAATGGGGGAAGGGGGGGTCAAGTGGGTTGAGGTGGGGCCGCCACCAGGAAGGGGTGAGGGAAAAGACGGCAGGTAGATGAGTGTGGATAGGGCATATTGGGGGAACTCAAAAGTTGACTGGGGAGCTGGAGTGGGTGGATAGCCAAGGTGACCATATCTGGAGAAAGAGGTCCTCACGGTCATGAAGATGGTAAGAAATTTTTTCCATACTTGCAACATACCAGATACTAGCGGAGAGTGACGACATGCGGGGTGGTAGGCGAGATTTCCAGGACTTCGCTATAAGGCACTTGGCTGCAGCAAGTATATGGGCTGCAAGTTTAGCAGAGTGTTTGTCGACATCAGAAAAGGGCAGACACAGAAGGAATGACCATGGATCCTTAGGGATCGGTATAGAGAGAAGGGTGGTTAGGAGGTTGTGAACTTTGTCCCAAAATCTAGAAATTTTAGGGCATGTCCACCAGATATGAAGAAAAGTGCCGGGCTGACCACAGTCCCTCCAGCACAGGGGGGAAGCCGAGGGAAACATGGAGGAAAGCCTATCAGGGGTAAGGTACCATCGGTAGTAGACCTTATATGCATTCTCCTTGATTTTGGTGGAGATTGAAGATTTTGCCACCTGTTCCCTGATTGTCTCCCATGATTCGTCGTCAGGTGGGGGACCAAGGTCTCGTTCCCACTGCCTCTCATGTTTGTCTTGTGAGCCAATCAGGGAAGGGATGATGAGCTGGTATATGGTGGAGATCATGCCTTTTCTAAGGGGAGCTGAGAGACAAAGGGACTCAAAGTTAGAAGGGTTTGCAGAAATGGGGAGGGATTGGAGGTAGTGACGCAGTTGGAGATATCTGAAAGGATTGCGAGGGAGGTCAGGGAATCGAGTATAGAGATCCGGGGGAGTGAGCCAGATATGATTGTGGGTCAGATCGGATGCAAAGCGGATACCCACTTGTCACCAGGGTAGTGAGAATTGTTTGGACAGGCCAGGAGGGAAATTTGGGTTGTCCCAGAGCGGGAAAATGGAAGAGAAGGGTGTAGAGCTGGTTAGTCTACGTCCGCAGCAATTCCAAATAAAAGAGGAGAACTTAAGAGTAGGGAGGAAAGAAATCAGGGGGTTCCGAGTCAAGCGGGGGAGGCCCCAGAGAGAGGATGTGGACGTGATTCCAAGGTAAGATGCCTCGAGATCAGCCCAGGCCAATGTGCCTGGAGATGCAAAGGAGGCTGCAATTTGACTAAGCTGGGAGGCCCAATAATAAGCCTTAAGGGGGGGCGGTGGCCTCAGGAGGGTAGGGAGGAGAGGGAGGACAGAGAAAGTTGGCAGAACGAGGTACATTTCGGCTGCCATTGGTGCCAGCAGGGGCAAAGGAGTCTTTATAGGGGGTTGTATTTTACGGGGGGACTGGCAATGAGCTGCATGGCTCAGGGGGTGGTAAGCCCAGGGGGCCGGTGAGAATGTGAAAGAGTGGGGAACTAGGAGGCGAGCAGGGGGATCGGGTGGCTGACATAAGTCTGGGAGTAAAAAGCAACAAGAACATGAACAGACAACAACTGTGCAAATAACTGCAGTGAAATTGCATATATGTAGACATATATGTACACATACAAGCATACTTACACATATACAGAAACCAGTACAGATTATGACGGTCTCCACCAGGGGAGGGAGAGAAAAAGCTAACAGACAAAAACAAACAGTGAACATGAGACCAAAGTCCAAGGGAACATTTGGTTAAGGCCTGAGTCCACTTGTGCAGAGGGCCAGTTGACATCAACGAAGTCCATAACCTGAGTGGGTGTAGGTGCTGGTATAGATTACTGTGAGGGTGGAGACCACAATGTAGTTAGAATAGCAATGCTCAGGTTTTAGAAGAATGAGGCGTGGAGCGTCGGGCGATTGTAGACCATTCTCTGGGTGGGAGGGCCATAGCTGGGGCTGGCGTTGTTGATGGAGAAGATGCCGTCGTGTTGGGTTGGTCGGGGGGTGGTAGGCCCAATTGGTGGAGTAGCAAGCGAGCTTCTTGAAGATGTGTAGCAGAAAGTTGGCGATTTTGATGCCAGACTAGGAGGCGGAATGGAAAGCCCCAACGATATCGAATGTTGTTAGCAGACAGTATAGAGGTGATGGAGCGGAAGTCTCTTCTCTTGGCCAGAGTGGAAGGGGACAGATCTTGGAAAATATGCAACGTGCTGCCCTCATAGGAGAGGGATGGAACCTGCCGGGCCCCCTTCAGGATAGCTTCCTTTGTAGTAAAATAGTGGAGGCGTAAAATGACATCACGAGGCATAGCAGGGTCTTGTGAGCGTGGGCGAAGGGCTCTATGGGCTCTGTCAAGGAGAAATAATTCTTCTTGAATATCCGGAGTTAACTGGGCGAAGAGGCATTTTAGATAGGGTTCCATCTGGGGGGATTCAATTGTTTCAGGGATCCCCCGGATACGAAGGTTATTACGGTGGGCTCGGTTGTCCAAGTCCTCTTGGTGTTCTTGGACCTCCGTCAGTTCCTTGCGCATAGAGGAGTCCATCCGCCGAGTGCTGGGCAGCTACTACTTCTTCTAGTCGGTGCTCCACTTGGTCTGTTCTGGTACCTAAGTCAGCTATGTCAGTTTTAAGGGCATGTAGGGCGGTTTGCACGTCATTATGCACAGAAGAGCGCAGCTCCTTCATCTCATTGATCAAAGCCAGGAAATCATTGCGGGTGACCGGAAAGTTATCATCTTCCTCATAATCCGACTCTTCGGCGCTATGCATTGTGTTTGGGTGGGAGGGCACCCGCTCTGGCGTCTTCCCGGAGAAGTAGTGGGGGAGTCCTTTAGTGCGAGGTTTGCTAGAACGAGGCATTTTGAAAACGATTATAACTGGTCAGTCAGTAAGTATGTTGGTGCACTAGAGGGCTTGAGAGTGAGGTGAAGAAGTCAGACGTCAGCCATTAATATATTTAAAGTTGATGTTGCTAGATCACCCGCTCGCCTCCTTCATTGGTAAAAGGGGGGGTTAAATCATTGAAAGGGTGTTTGCAGCACTATATTTGCAGATCCAGTGAGAGCAACAATTTTAGAGTTTTATTATAGTATTATAGTAGATAAAACAGGGTTGCAGTTCTCAGGTCAGACAGCAGGTGGGGAGATTGCAACAGCACGTGTGTTTTACAGATCGTGGTGCAGTGAAGTAACTGTGCCGTGCACAGACAGCATGGGTTAAAGTCCAGGAATACTGTGGGTTATTCAGCTGCAGTTTTACTTGTCAGACCCACCTGTGAGGAGATTGAGGCAGACAGTAGCACAGGGTGCTAGGGAAGTATATATGGGAGTGATAGAGCACTTCCAGGGGCACTACACCAACGCTGAGGGCAGGGTCCACGGTGCTTAGTGCTGCCAGACACAGCTCCTGAGCCTGAGGATAGAAGCAGGAGTGCTGGGAATTGTAGGGGCAGCGGTGGTGGTGGTCGGCAGGCAGCAGTGTCGGCACCTAGTAATGGGGCTGCATAGGAGACAGGCTGGATCACTCACTTGTGAGAGGCAGGAGGCACAGATGGGGTCAGCGTGTAGGCAGTCACAGGCTAAGGGAGCAAGCCTGGAGCAGGGTTCCTCCGGGCAGGGGACTGGAGCAGGTGAAGATGCAGTCTATCTACTCCTGGCTGTACAGGGCAAGCAGGAAGTGTCAGCGTCGGCCGGCAGGGAGAGAGTCCGGGTCCCAGGGTCCCACTGAACCCACGAGGAAAGTAGGCCCAGTGCTCCAGGGAATGGCCCCACAGCTGTCTCCGGGCCAGAGAGCGTTCCTGTTAGTGCACGCAAGGTAGGTAGTCCCTCAGATGGCACCTGGTCAACCAAAAAGTGGGGTTTTGTAGCAAAAAACACCCTAAAACTGGGGAGCTGAGGCAAAATGTGGCTATCCAGACCGACAGCTAGACCACACCTTTTCTAATGCTATGCTCGGTCAAGAAAGAAATGAAAAGTACATTTAATTGTTAAATGAAAAGTAAATAGAAATCATATTACTTTGTGCCAGTTTTCATACCTAAACTAACTTTCATGGAAAGCTTTTTTTTTATAGATGCCTTAATTTGAAACATTGGTTTTTTTTTACTATTTTTTCAGAGTCCCAATAGATTCAGTCATAAGAAACACTTCCAAAGATACAACGAGAATGGGATTCGAACCAATGCGTGCAGAGCACAACAGATTAGCAGTCCATCACCTTAACCACTCGACCACCTCGTCTCCCATGAATTGATTGCTTGGTACTTTTTCCATTGCTACTCTCTTTCAAGAAAGAAATGAAAAGTACAGCTAATTGTTGCAAGAAAAGTAAATAGAATTCATGTTCTATTCATATCACTTTTGTGCCCGTTTTCATACCGTTTAAACTAACTTCCATTGAAAACTTATTTTTATAGATGCCTTAATTTGAAAGGTTCTCTTTAGCTGTTTGAATGTCATTTTGAGAGGCCACCTCGTCTCCCATGAACTAACTATTTGGCACTTTTTCCATTGCTACGCTCTATCAAGAAAGAAATGAAAAGCACAGGTAATTGTTACTTGAAAAGTAAATAGAATTCATATTCAGTTCACTTTTGTGCCAATTTTCAAACCGTTTAAACTGACTTCCAAAGAAAACTTATTTTTATAGATGCCTTAATTTGAAAGGTTCTCTTTAGCTCTTGAATGTCATTTTGAGAGGCCACCTCGTCTCCCATGAACTAACTGTTTGGCACTTTTTCTATTGCTATGCTCGGTCAAGAAAGAAATGAAAAGTACATTTAATTGTTATATGAAAAGTAAATAGAATTCATATTACTTTGTGCCAGTTTTCATACCTTTTAAACTAACTTTCATGGAAAGCTTTTTTTTATAGATGCCTTAATTTGAAACATTGTTTTTTTTAACTGTTTTTTCAGAGTACCAATAGATTCAGTTGTAAGAAACACTTCCAAAGATACGACGAGAATGGGATTCGAACCATTGCGTGCAGAGCACAATGGGTTAGTAGTCCATCACCTTATCCACTCGGCCACCTCATCTTCCATGAGTGTCAAGAAAGAAATGAAAAGTACAGGTAATTGTTACAAGAAATGTAAATAGAATTCATGTTCTATTCATATCACTTTTGTGCCCGTTTTAATACCGTTTAAACTAACTTCCATTGAAAACTTATTTTTATAGATGCCTTAATTTGAAAGGTTCTCTGTAGCCTTTTGAATGTCATTTTGAGAGGCCACCTCGTCTCCCATGAACTAACTGTTTGGCACTTTTTCTATTGCTATGCTCAGTCAAGAAAGAAATGAAAAGTAAGTAGAATCCATATTACTTTGTGCCAGTTTTCATACCTTTTAAACTATCTTTCATGGAAAGCTTATTTTTATAGATGCCTTAATTTGAAACATTGTTTTTTGAATAGTTTTTCAGAGTCCCAATAGATTCAGTCTTAAAAAATACTTCCAAAGATACATCGAGAATTGGATTCAAACCCATGCATGCAGAGCACAATGGGTCAGTAGTCCATCACCTTATCCACTCGGCCACCTCATCTCCCATGAGTTTACTGTTTGGTACTTTTTCCATTACTACGCTCTATCAAGAAAGAAATGAAAAGTACAGGTAATTGTTACAAGAAAAGTAAATAGAATTCATGTTCTATTCATATCACTTTTGTGCCCGTTTTCATACCATTTAAAACTTATTTTTATAGATGCCTTAATTGAAAGGTTCTCTTTAGCCGTTTGAATGTCATTTTGAGAGGCCACCTACGCTCTATCAAGAAAGAAATGAAAAGTACAGGTTATTGTTACTTGAAAAGTAAATAGAATTCATATTCAGTTCACTTTTGTGCCAATTTTCAAACTGTTTAAACTGACTTCCAAAGAAAACTTATTTTTATAGATGCCTTAATTTGAAAGGTTCTCTTTAGCCGTTTGAATGTCATTTTCAGAGGCCACTTCGTCTCCCGTGAACTAACTGTTTGGCACTTTTTCTATTGCTATGCTCAGTCAAGAAAGAAATGAAAAGTACATTTAATTGTTATATGAAAAGTAAGTAGAATACATATTACTTTGTGCCAGTTTTCATACCTTTTAAACTATCTTTCATGGAAAGCTTATTTTTATAAATGCCTTAATTTGAAACATTGTTTTTTTGAATAGTTTTTTCAGAGTACCAATAGATTCAGTCTTAAGAAACATTTCCAAAGATACGACGAAAAAGGTATTTGAACCCATGCGTGCAGAGCACATTGGATTAGCAGTCCATCGCCTTAATCACTCGGCCACCTCATCTCCCATGAGTTGAGCGTTTGGTACTTTTTCTATTGCTACGCTCTGTCAAGAAAGAAATGAAAAGTACAGGTAATTGTTATAAGAAAAGTAAATAGAATTCATGTTCTATTCAGTTCACTTTTGAGCCAGTTTTCAAACCGTTTAAACTGACTTCCAAAGAAAACGTATTTACTTATTATTTACTTTTCTTGTAACAATTACCTTTACTTATCATTTCTTTCTTGACTGAGCGTAGCAATGGAAAAAGTGCCAAACAGTTAGTTTATGAGAGACGAGGTGGCCTCTCAAAATGACATTCAAGTGGCTAAAGTAAACCTTTCAAATTAAGGCAGCTATAAAAACAAGTTTTCTTTGGAAGTCAGTTTAAACGGTTTGAAAACTGGCACAAAAGTGAACTGAATATGAATTCTATTTACTTTTTAAGTAACAATTACCTGTACTTTTCATTTCTTTCTTGACAGACCGTAGCAATGGGAAAAGTGTCAAACAGTTAGTTCATGGGAGACGAGGTGGCCGAGTGGTTAAGGCGATTATGCTCTGCACGCATGGGTTCAAATCCCATTCTCGTTGTGTCTTTGGAATTGTTTTGAAAGTCTGAAACTATTGGGGCTCTGAAAATGACATTCAAAAAGAGAACGTTTTAAATTAAGGTATCTATAAAAATAAGCTTTCTATGAAAGTTAGCTTAAACGGTATCAAAACTGGAACAAAAAGTAATATGAATTCTAATTACTTTTCATGTAACAATTACCTGTACTTTTCATTTCTTTCTTGACAGAGCATAGCAATGGAAAAAGTGCCAAACCGTTAGTTCATGGGAAATGAGGTGGCCAAGTGGTTAAGGCAATTGTGATCTGCGCACATGGGTTCGAATCCCATTCTCGTCGTGTCTTTGGAATTGTTTTGTAAGACTGAATCTATTGGGGCTCTGAAAATGACATTCAAAAAGAGAACCTTTCAAATTAAGGCATCAATAAAAATAAGTTTTCAATGGAAGTTAGTTTAAACGGAGTGAAAACGGTTACAAAAGTGATATAAATATGAATTCTATTTACTTTTATTTAACAATTACCTGTACTTTTCATTTCTTTCTTCACCGAGCATAGCAATGGAGAAATTGCCAAACAGTTAGTTTATAGGAGACGAGGTTCGAATCCCAATCTCGTCGTATCTTTAGGAGTGTTTTGTAAGACTGAATCTATTGGGGCTCTGAAAATGACATTCAAAAATTGAACCTTTCAAATTAAGGTATCTATAAAAATTGGTTTTCAATGGAAGCTAGTTTAAACAGTATTAAAACTGGCACAAAAGTGATCTAAATATGAATTCTATTTACTTTTCATGTAAAAAAGTATAAAAGTAAGCTTTCTATGAAAGTTAGTTTAAACGGTATCAAAACTGGCACAAAAGTGATATGAATTCTATTTACTTTTCTTGTAACAATTACCTGTACTTTTCATTTCTTTCTTGACAGAGCGTAGCAATGGAAAAAGTGTCAAACAGCTAGTTCATGAGAGACGAGGTGGCCAAGTGGTTAAGGCGATGGACTACTAAGTCTTCAGCAAGCTCCACTAGAAGTGGGGACATTTTAAATTCATTACAGGGAGTGTCCCTTAAGCAACTGGTGAGAGAGCCCACTCTCAAAGAGGTCATCTTAGATTTGGTACTTACAAATGGTGACTGAATCTCAGAAGTAAGTGTGGGTGAGAACCTAGGATCCAGTGATCATCAAGCAGTATGGTTTAGTATAATGATTGGGAGAGAAGCGTGCCACACGAAAACGAGGGTGCTAGACTTTAAGAAGGCAGATTTTGTGGAAATGGGGAAATGTGCAAGTGATTCTTTGGCAGAGTGGAGGCACATGAAAGGAGTACAGGAGCAGTGGGGAAATTTAAAAAATGCATTATTAACAGCAACAGACCTTTGTATAAGAATGGTTAGAAAAAACCCCAGAAAAAGAAAGCCAATGTGGTTTACAAAAGAGGTAGCAACTACAGTGAAAGCAAAAAAGATGGCCTGTCGGAATTATAAGCAATCTCAGAGTAATGATGACAGGGAGGTGTATTTTACAAAGCAGAAAGAGGCTAAAAAGGTTATCAGAGCAGCAAAGGCACAAACTGAAGAAAAACTGGCCCACTTAGTACAAAAAGGGGACAAAAGCTTTTTTAGGTATATAAATGAAAGGCGAAAAACAAAGGAGAGTATCGTAAGGCTCAAAACGGAAAGTGGAATTCTTATTGAGAGTGAAAGGGATATGGCCGCTCATCCTAAAAAGTATTTCTGTTCAATATTCACAAAAGAAAGAGAGGGGAAGGGTCCACTTTTGAATGGGAAGACTATTAATACA
>WWET01005489.1:69327-79551 GCA_011038615.1 Limnodynastes dumerilii | reverse complement strand
GAGGAACTAAACATGTATAGCTTGGAGCAGAGAAGGGAGAGGGGGGACATGATAGCAGCTTTCAAGTACATTAAGGGTTGTGACCAGCTAGAGGAGGGTACCATTTTTCAAAAGAAAAGGTGTAATAGAACACGAGGGCATGGATACAAACTGGAGGGTGGTAGATTCAAAGGAAATGTGCGGAAAAATTACTTCACTGAAAGGGTGATAGATAAATGGACTATTCTCCCATCTGAGGTGGTTGAGGCCAATACAGTAGAACAATTTAAACATGCTTGGGATAAATATAAGGGTATCCTAAATTGAAGCCCAAATTGAGGGTAGATAGGGTCTAGGGTCAGTATAGTTTTCAATAAACAAATGGGCAGACTAGATGGGCCATGTGGCTCTTATCTGCCGTCACTTTCTATGTTTCTATGTTACTAATCCGTCATGCTCTGCACGCGTGGGTTTGAATCCCATTCTCATTGTGTCTTTAGAATTGTTTTGTAAAACTGAATCTATTGGGGCTCTGAAAATGACATTCAAAAGGAGAACGTTTCAAATTAAGGCATCTATAAAAATAAGCTTTCTATGAAAGTTAGTTTAAACGGTATCAAAACTGGCACAAAAGTAATATGAATTCTATTTACTTTTCTTGTAACAATTACCTATACTTTTCATTTCTTTTTTAACAGAGCGTAGCAATGGAAAAAGTGCCAAATAGCTAGTTCATGGGAGACGAGGTGGCCTCTCAAAATGACATTTAAACGGCTAAAGAGAACCTTTCAAATTAAGGCATATATAAAAATACGTTTTCAATGGAAGTTAGTTTAAACGGTATGAAAACATGCACAAAAGTGATATGAATATGAATTCTATTTACTTTTCATGTAACAATTACCTGTACTTTTCATTCCTTTCTTGACCGAGCATAGCAATGGAAAAAGTGCCAAACAGTTAGTTCATGAGAGACGAGGTGGCCTCTCAAAATGACATTCAAACGGCTAAAGTGAACCTTTCAAATTAAGGCATCTATAAAAACAAGTTTTCTTTGGAAGTCAGTTTAAACGGTTTGAGAACTGGCACAAAAGTGAACTGAATATGAATTCTATTTACTTTTCAAGTAACAATTACCTGTACTTTTCATTTCTTTCTTGACAGAGTGTAGCAATGGAAAAAGTGCCAAACAGTTAGTTCATGGGAGATGAGGTAGTCGAGTGGTTAAGGCGATTGTGCTCTGCACGCATGGGTTTGAATCCCATTCTCGTTGTGTCTTTGGAATTTTTTTGTAAGACATTCAAAAAGAGAACCTTTCAAATTAAGGCTTCAATAAAAATAAGTTTTCAATGGAAGTTAGTTTAAACGGTATGAAAACGGGCACAAAAGTAATATGAATATGAATTCTATTTACTTTTCATGTAACAATTACCAGTACTTTTCATTTCTTTCTTGACCGAGCATAGCAATGGAGAAATTGCCAAACAGTTAGTTCATAGGAGACGAGGTTCAAATCCCATTCTCGTCGTATCTTTAGAAGTGTTTTGTAAGACTGAATCTATTGGGGCTCTGAAAATGACATTCAAAAAGAGAACCTTTAAAATTAAGGCATCTATAAAAATTGGTTTTCAATGGAAGCTAGTTTAAACAGTATGAAAACTGGCACAAAAGTGATCTGAATATGAATTCTATTTACTTTTCATGTAACAATTTCCTGTACTTTTCATTTCTTTCTTGACAGAGCGTAGCAATGGAATAAGTGCCAAATAGTTGGTTCATGGGAGTCAAAGTGGCCAATTAGTTAATGCGATGGGCTCTCAAAATGACATTCAAATGGCTAAAGAGAACCTTTCATATTAAGGCATCTATAAAAATAAGTTTTCTTTGGAAGTCAGTTTAAACAGTATGAAAACTGGCACAAAAGTGATCTGAATATGAATTCTATTTAGTTTTCAAGGATCAATTACCTGTACTTTTCATTTCTTTCTTGACAGAGCGTAGCAATGGAAAAAGTGCCAAATAACCAGTTCATGGGAGATGAGGTGGCGGAGTGGTTAAGGGGATGGACTGCTAATCCATTGTGCTCTGCATGCATGGGTTTAAATTTCATTCTCATTGTATCTTTGGAAGTGTTTTGTAAGATTGAATCTATCGGGGCTCTCAAAATGACATTCAAACGGCTAAAGAGAACCTTTCAAATTAAGGTATCTATAAAAATACGTTTTTTCTGTAAGTTAGTTTAAACGGTATGAAAACTGGCACAAAAATGATCTGAATATGAATTCTATTTACTTTTCTTGTAACAATTACCTGTACTTTTCATGTAACGTCTAAAGAAAACGTTTTCATTTCTTTCTTGACCGAGCATAACAATGGAAAAAGTGCCAAATAGTCAACTCATGGGAGACGAGGTGGCCGAGTGGTTAAGGCGATGGACTGCTAATCCATTGTATGTGTTCGAATCATGTTCTCGTTGTATCTTTGGAAGTGTTTTGTAAGATTTAATCTATCGGGACTCTCAAAATGACATACAAACGGCTAAAGAGAACCTTTCAAATTAAGACATCTATGAAAATAAGTTTTCTCTAGAAGTTATTTTAAATGGTATGGAAACTGGCACAAAAGTTGTCTGAATATGAATTCTATTCTTGCACTTTTGTGCAAATTTTCATACCGTTTAAACTAACTTCCAGAGAAAACTTATCTTTATAAATGCCTTCATTTGAAAGGTTCACTTTAGCCGTTTTAATGCTATTTTCAGAGGCCAACTTGTCTCCCATGAACTATTTGGCACTTTTTCCATTGCTACACTCGGTCAAGAAAGAAATGAAAAGTACAGGTAACTGTTACATGAAAAGTAAATAGAAGTCATATTCAGATCACTTTTGTGCCAGTTTTCATACCATTTAAACTAACTTCCAGAGAAACTTCTTTTTATAGATGCCTTAATTTGAAAGCAGGGCCAGCGCGACCCACTCCGCGAGGGGATGCGGTGCATCCCGGCGCCATACTGGATAGGCGCCGGACATCCCCCCCCCTGCACCCTGCCGTTCATACAGTCTCCTGTACAATCTGTATAGTGGGGAGTGGGGGAATGTCCGGTGCCTATCCAGCATGGCGCTGGACATCCCCCCCTCTCCCCGCTATACAGCTTGGCGATGCTCATACAGGAGTATTGTCTATTCCACATACTTTAGTATTACTAAATATGTAGTCTACAAGATTTTTGAGCCTTGCAGAATTCCTTAGGCAGGAGAAACCAGTAGGTAACTTAAAGCAGGTATGACAGTCGATCATTTGCCAAATGATGTATAATCACTGCAGGGAAAAAAAGTTACTAAATAGTGAGGTGACATTTTGTCAAGGCTAAGTATGAATTGGCAATTCTAAAATGCAGGATCATAGAACACGTGGTTGATGAGAGATCAGGACTGTGTCCCATAAAGGAAAGAAATCAGTTGAATACATAGATTAAATAGCATTGTATTCTAATGTCTAAGGACTGGGTCCAGACTGACATACCTTACCCCACTTTTGCATGCAAAGTGCGTAAGTGGGGTGTTTTGAGTGGAGGGCACATGCGTCCTCCAGATGTTTAGTGCATTTTACTACGTAACTCCTATCATACAGAACTTAGATATATATTCTGTTGAAAGGAGCTGTACTTCCCCTCCGCCCACCAAGGTTGGCTGGGGGAGGTATTTAAATTGTACAGTGTGGGTGGATTTAGGTATTTATGAGCAGATCACTCGTGTGACTTAAGGCTGCCTTATGCAGCGTAAGTCACACATATATATGCACGGGAAAGGGGGGTCACAGGGGGAGTTCACTCCCCTCTCTCATGCAGACTGGCAGACCCTCGCACGTAAGGAAAGCATGAGGGGGTCTGGATCAAGCTCTAAATGAACATCTTCCCTTAAATCGCATGTTTTAGTTTGTGGAAATTGAAATTGACTTGTTGTAGTATTAGTACCCTTGCCAGTGCAACTAGAGGTTTATGTTATATTATTATTATATATATTATATATATTATTATATTATTATATATGTTATTATATTATGTAATATTGTTATATTTTAAGGGCAGCCACAGTAACACTGACCACTATTATTATTATTATTATTATTATTATTATTATTATTATCGTTTATTTATAAGGCGCCGCAAGGTGTCCGCAGCACTGTACAAAATGCAACAAAATACAGTACAGACATACAGGGCAGGGATGGACAGCATAGTCCATAATAAAAAAAACAATATAAATATTAAAATATCACAAAAAAAACAATAAAGTGAAGCAAGCACAGAACGTAAGGCAAAATGCAAGTTGTCAAGCTTGGCAGATCGGGGAGGAGGAGTAGAGCACAGTGAGAGGTTGTGAGGGAGCCACCAGATGCTGATTGGGTAAAAGGATAGCAGAGGGGGACAAGAGGGTACAAATATAATAAATATAACTAATTTATAGACATCACACTGATTTATGTCTTTAAAAGACAAAAAAAAATCAAGCACACTGAGATCCTGAATGACATGCAAAAATAAAAAAAACACACTGAAATGAGAAGTAAACAGTATGTGATATTAGCAAGCAATTCAATTTGTGACATACTCATCTCCTTAGAACTTAGTCCAGTAATGGTTGCATATTTCCACTAGATGTCAGTGTAATACACATCACATCTTATGGGTCAATTAAGGTGAGAAATTCATCCAGAAATCTGTAAAAGAATAAGTGAAAGTGAACAATGTCTTCTCTTATTTCAATAATTAATACTCTGTTATGATTAAGGGCCTAGCTATGCCTCTTTCAACTAAATTGTAAAAAAAACTACTTCGCGTCACATATCAATGACAGATTTAGGGGTCATCTTACATTGATGCAGCAGGACCCACCACATTTCTGGTGCTACCACTAGGAGAGATTAGGCAGCAACCTAGGGCGATAAACCTTGGAGGGGGGGGGCAGTACAGAGGAGCGTAGGGATATTTGAACTCACAGCCAACGCACTACAGTAGCATTGCAGGGAGGCTGCAAAAGCTGTTTATACCTCTGGCCCTTATGTTTCATTTCTGTCTCCTGTTCGGGCTCTCTCCTCGGAAACTATCTGTCGTTTCTAAACTTCTCGTCAAACTGCAGGCAAACATTTAGATATAAATTATGCGAGTTTTATTGGTAAAAGTGGTGAGTGGGCACGCAGGGTGCAGATGAGGGGGCAGGGGGTGAGGATAGATCCCGGAATTCTTAACCTCTTGTTGATGTGATGATGTGAATTGGATCATTAGGTGCCGCTCTCCCTATGTAATGTTGCAAATCACGGAATTATGAAGAAGGGGGCGGAGCCTTGTTATGAAGTATTATAAAAGGCCACAATGCTAAATTATCATAGGTATCTTACCAGAGTAACAGTGCCTTTTGTGTGGATTAAAGTCTGTGTAAGGAGAAGGATGCTAGAGATTGCAATATAGTTTTTCATAGTTTCCAACTTCTCACTTCTTCTCTCCAGGAGGGGGAGAGATAGCAATATGGGGGAGGGGCTTGATGATACGATTTTATGCAAATGATGTCATGAAGCTTCATCCCCTGCCTATCACTGCTACTACTCATGCTGTTACAAGGTATGGGATGGGACTTTATTATGTAAATTAAATCATCAAGCTCTGCCCATCCTTAGTGAACTGTAGGTTCACAGTATTGATAGACAAGTGCTGGACTTGAGGATGTGATTTGCATTAAATCACAGTCTTGATTCCATTATGAGAGATTTGCCTGCTCTCCCAGGATACATAGAAACATAGAAAGTGACGGCAGATAAGAGCCACACAGCCCATCCACTCTGCCTAGTTGTTTATTTCAAATTATACTGTCCCTGGACCCTATTTTACCCTCAATTAGTTTGAGATTTAGGATATTCTTATATTTATTCCAAGCATACTTAAACTATTTTACATCAGATGGGAGGTTATTTCATTTATTAATCATCCATTCAGTAAAGTAATTTTTCTACTCATTTCCTCTGAGCCTACAACCCTCCAGTTTGTACGCATGTATTATATAGTTGAAAGCTGCTATGAAATCCCCCCTCTCTTAATTTCTCCAAGTTATACATGTTTAGTTTCTCTAGTCTATGTTGGTATGTTTTATGGCACAAACCATTTTAGTTGCTCTTTTTTGCACAGTTACAACTTTTTTGCACAATGTATGTATGTCCTTCTGGACATATAGCCTCCAGAAATGAGCACATTATTCCAGGTGAGGCCACATCAATGACCTATAAGTGGCTTTTGCTACTTCTCTCTTTCTGCTACTAATTCCTTTCCCTATGTAACCAAGCATCTTACTTGGTTGCATATTACAACCAATTGCTATATTACATTGCTTGGCTACCTTTAAGTCACATGAAATTGTGACTTATAATTTCCTCCTCAGTAGTTTCTAATGTAGTGCCATTAACAATATATTGAGCTTTTGGGTTTGTGCGTGTAGAGTTCAGGACACAGGGAGAAATGCCCAAATTTCATGAGTCTCCTGGACATTCCAGAAGAGCCGGCAACCATGAGTCATGTACTAGCAAGCATACTTGTCAGTAGTTATTTTTAAGCATCTACAGTAGGGGTGGGGAACCTTTTTTCTGCCATGGGCCATTTGGATATTTAGAAAATCATTTGAGGGCCATACAAAATTATCAACTTAAAATTAGCCCCAGTTGTTACGGCACACCGGGATTACCTGGGTCAAGAACCGGTGTGGCCGCGGGAAAGAAGAGGTAAGGTTAGTGTTACGGCACACTGGAATTACCTGGGTCAAGAACCGATGTGGCCGCGAGATAGAAGAGGTAAGGTTACAAATTCGACTACCAGGGCAACTTTGTTACCAGGTGGTTTTCACCAGAGCCCCTGATGGTTGGGATGGATTTGGCTGCACCCCAGTAACAGGTTGTGCCCTGTTGAATCAGACCTGTGGAAGAATGAAAGGAAACCCGAGGAGAACACCCGTTAAGGAAAGAATGGTAGGAAGAGTAAGCGGGATACAGACCAGGCCGGAAGAGACCGGCCTAAGACAGACTACATGAAACACTGAACCAGGCATGGCAGACGAAAGGTAAGTCACGGGACCGGATGAGACAGACCAGGGCTTGCACGCACACACTCATACGGCGGGACCTCCGAAGAGGTAACATAAACAAACACTCCAGGGAAGATAAGGTAAAAAGGGTAGGTGGGCACAGTAAGGAGGGAGAACCAGGGAGAACAAACAGAAGGTAACTGAGGCAAGGACTGAGCAAGGTAAGTGGTTAAGCAACGATCAAAACACTAGGCAAAATCACTAGGCACACAAGAAAATAGCAGGTCACAGAACTGGCAAGGCAGAGCTATAACTGGCACAGAATGATGATGAAACCAGGTTTAAATAGAGCCTGCTAGCCCATGATAGGCTAAGCAGTCTCTGGCCCTTTAATTGGCTGACAGTCTGCCCGGACGGGGAAAAGCACACAGACATTGGTGGGAGGTGGAGCGTGCGCCCGTCCGGAGACGTGGTGGCACACCTGTCTTTGTTTACATGGCGCTTGCGGCGTGTACGGGAGAACGGCAGCTGCTTGATCTGGGACAAGGGGCTCCCTGCGCCGAACCGCCGGTGGGTGAGTAATGGCCGCGGTCCGGCGGCATCTAACACCAGTATTCCCCATCATGTGTCTCCAGCCCCCCAGTATCCCATCATGTCTCTCCAGCCCCCCCAGTATCCCCATCATGTCATCAGCCCCCGAGTATCCACATCATGTGCCTCCAACCCCCCAGTATAAACCATCTTGTCTCCAGGCCCCAGTATCCACCATCATGTCACTAGCCCCCTCCCCTCCAGTGTCCCCATAATGCCTCACCAGCCTCCCTATATTTCCTATTTATGTCCAGCCTCCCAATATTCCCTCACTGCTTCACTTACCTTTGATGTCTTCCCTTCCTCTACAGCGTGCGCTCCTGCTCCTTCTTCTTCCTAGTGACGCTGGTGTCACCAGGAAGTCACTGTATCAGCTGCCAGGCAGAACACAGAGCAGCTGATCTCAAACCCCGGCAGCTGAAAGGGAGTTTGCGATCAGCTGCTCTGTGTAATTACAGCGGCAGCTGATAGCAGGGACCATCTGCTAGGTGGCCTGCGGGCCTGCGGGCCGGACCAAATGACTTTGCGGGCCGCATCCGGCCCGGAGGCCAGAAATTCCCCACCTCTAGTTTCAAAAGACGTGATCAAACGATTTTATGGAGTGTGGTTTTGCGGGACGATGGTCTTTCTAAAGCCTATCGTACTACAGCTGAATGCAGACTGAACGTTATGTCCAGCCTCCATTGTCTGCCCCTTATGTCCAGCCTCCATTGTCTGCCCCTTCTGTCCAGCCTCCATTGTCTGCCCCATATGTCCAGCCTCCATTGTCTGCCCCTTATGTCCAGCCTCAATGTGTACCACTTTTTTCCAGCCTCTGTTACTTACCTTTGATGATTTCTCCTTCCTCCATGGCGCTCCCTCCTGCTGACGCTCCCTGGTCTGATCTGCTGCGATCACGTGGTGCGGTAGCCCTGTAGAACCAAATCTGTTTGTAGAATGGCAGTGACCGCATAGGTTGGTTCAGGACTCTCCTTCTTTCTGGAGAAATTATTGCCAGTAAGCATGGGTTTATAAGTCATCACATGCAATAATTGTTCTAGTTATCCTTATAATATCTTTCCCAGCTCCTGTTATTATATGAAAAACCTATTCTTCTATAACCAAAATTTGTTTTTTATATATATATATATATTACAAATGCCAGGACATCCTGTATCAGATGACCTGTCCTTATATTGACATGTGGCTATGGATCAATAAGTTATGGGCTTGATTACAGCAAACAGATTAAAAGCTCACAATCACTTAACCCACTGAAATAAAACCTAATACTTGGCCTAATTAGACCGTACATTGCATTACAAGGAAGCATTCTGGTACCAAAATCGGATAAAACTCCCAGCAGGGTGACATGAGACAAGAGCTGCCCCTGTGTCCTTTGTATTAGGATTTGCAAGAGATGACCTTTCCCCTACTTCTAAAATACCCATGTGATTACAGCCTGTGTTTTACAGAGGAGAAGGGGGAGGAGGAGGGAGTGTGTGTATTTTACAGAACAGTACTCTGCACTTTACATGCCCTTCAAATAATACAACAGGGAATTAACCCACATTGTATTGCTCTAACTGGGAAGAGATGACATTGGAGCTGTTTTACTTTCATTTTCACTATTACATCAGTTGTGTTTTTCCACTGTCATAAGTTTAGGTTTTGAAATAACTATTTCTCTCAAAATGAATGCAATGTTGCTGATTGCTGTACTATTGTTTACAGTCTTACTCATGGTTGCCAACTTTTGCAAATGAATATCAGGGAGATTGTGATAACCCTATCAAGGCGCTGCACCAAAGGGGTGTGTCCTGTACTACCAAAGGGGTGTGTCTTGCACTAAAGGGGTGTTTCCTGTGAATAGCTCCACCCGGGGTGTCTAGAACTGCCAGGAAAACTATTTCTCAATAAAAATGTCAGCAAAAGTATTTACTCAGCTTTAAATTATCAGTGAATAAATATGTATTTATTAAAAAGATAATTGGCAGTCTTTGATAACATCTTGGCCTCCATAAAAATGTCTGCCTCCATAGGCCTCAATGCAGGGAAATAGGACACAATATCTACATTTTGTCATAATACAGCAGTGACTTTTGGAACTGAATCAACATCAGGGAGATTATCAAACACTTCAGGGAGTCAGGGAGATTACCCACATTTCAGGGAGTCTCCCTGATATTCAGGGAGAGTTGGCAACTATGGTCTTACTTGTCAGTGTGTTATTTATGGTTATTTTAGTTATAGAAACAATATCTTCAGGAAAAAAAAAATATTGCTAAAGGGAAGGTCTGTTTTGCTGTTTATTTTCAATTAAATTTTATTTTTTCTTGGTTTATTCAATGTTTGCCTATTTTAAATTATATTAAATAAGAGTTATTATTTCCTAAGGCTATTAAAAGCATTAGCAGTATGTTTCTCTCACACTTGTTATTTTAGTTTTCTGTACTTCCATCTTCTTTTCCAGTTGCAGTAAACTGGAAAAATGTTGTTATTAAATGTATTAATGTCCAGGGGCCTTTTCCATACCTAACAAGCAAATCTGTACTTATGCCTCTGTTGTGATCATGAACTCTGTACATAAGAGAACATGGCACCCCCCCCC